>MU224078.1:1484745-1494945 GCA_018584345.1 Thuja plicata | reverse complement strand
TCATTAGAACCCAACATGTTTAACCATTCAATCTGGCTTACTTATTTGTTTTAAATGATGTTCACATTATGCAAATTGTAGTTTTTATTAACACTGATGGGCATAGAAATGTACAAAACACCCCTTAAACTCATATACTCATTAGGGAACTACAACCGCACCCTTACAAGCATATGCATATAAGTTCCTTTCTCTATTGCAATCTATTCATATAAAAATGAATCTATTTCAACCAGCTCTCTAACCACCCATATTAATTACTACAACTAGTATATCCCTGTGTGACTCGTATTGAGGTGGAGCCTTCTCCTATTGAGTCAGGGATGTTTCATGTGGCTAAGTTTTGGGTATGACCCATTTTTCTCCTTTCATCTTCTTTTCCTATTACTATTAATGTGTGGTTTTCCTCTATGGAGGTGGATATTTGTCTAGCAGGAGAGGTTGGAGGTTTCTTTATGTGAGATTTTCTTGACTTTGGTTTCTCAATGATACATGGTTGGATTGTTGGTGATTTCTCCTTATGGTTTCTTCATTCTCTACTATTCCTATTGAGGTGGAGAGGGGATTTGTAGGAGAGGTTCTGACTTTCTATTAGGGCGTGTTTGTTGACTGTTATAGGATAGATGTGGTAGCTATTTTAAAGCCCAATATGAAGGTTTGGGGTCATTCCAAAACCCTCTAGTCCTGGTCACGGTCTTGGCTACATTAGAGGTTTAGTTTATTGTATTCATTTTAATTTATTTAATATTTAAGTTACTCCAACTGATGGCTAGGGGAGCTTGGTCAAAATGTATTGTTCAAGATATAGGATCTTAAGAAAATCCTTGGAGTGTGTTCAAGGTTAAGCGGGCCAATAAGAAGCCTCTATACGATGTTCGGAGGCTTCATCCTAGATTTATGTTTCCTCTAGTGTTTTGATTGGTGAGTTTCTTTTAAGCTATTGTTTTTAATTTGTTTGTGGGGACGCTATTTGGTTGTGATATATCTTCTGTAGATGCATGTTTGACTGTTCAAGCTCGCACAAAAATATGGTTGCATAGGGTTTTGAGGCCCCTTCAAAATCTATTTTATGTTAGTAAAAAAGTACTATATTTTTATGTATAAAACCCAAGATGGGGAAAACCATGGTGAGATCCAACCCACTATATCAATAACTGATTATAATATTATTTTAGGTTCAAGGCCAAGGTAGCTCATTGCTCCTAATTTGACTTTTAGTCTAAGACACACAATTGTATGGAAAGTTACAAGGGACTTGCAACCTAAGACATATAATCTTAGGAAAATATATAAAAGACTTGCAAGATAAAACTCACTGCTTCAGGGAAAGATACATATTTGCAAAAAGCTTGCAAGAAGGACTCACTATATTCCAAAATTTAGAAAAGTGAAATGAATTGAACCAAATAAATCTGTAAGCATGAAATTATTTTCAAATCGCTTCTTAAGTGAAAAACTTCATGATGAATATCATACATATATATTCATTGCTTCATTCTATATCAATTTGAATGATATGATCATGAAAGAACATCACAAAAAAATCTTCACACTTCTTCAGTAAATAATATTCCACATCATTTACATGCAATCTACTACATCAACATATTTAAAATGGTTTTCAATAAATATTGACTTCATAATCAAAACCCTCAATTAGGTCAACAAAGATAGAATACTCATAATGCAAACAAAGTCAATAATCAAATACAATAATGGTGATTACAGTCCACTTAAATAGATAAAGGAGACCCAAACATATCAAAACACATCTTTCTAAGAAGCTCTGAATTATTCTCACACAACAAGACATCCTCCAAAGTTAACATCAAATGTAATATGTAGATAAATAGTGTAGCACATTACTAGTAATCCCAAAAACTTAATCCAATATTAATAATTTAATTTGAATCTATAGTCACCATGGTAAGACACATAGAAACATATTATATCAACTTACAATTTAATTCTAGACCAAACAAATATGATCTAAATAATAAAACCAACCGAATCATCCAGAGATGAGCACAAATAACAATGCTAAGAAACATAACATCACAACTTCTGTTGGATAGAAAATTAGAACATGAAATATGGTTTGAGAAACTACACAAACATTTTGAAACATGTCCTCCAAAATGAAAAACTAAAGTCAATACTGTAGAGAAATGTAGAGAATTCTCTAGACTAGTCTTGACAAACAACCACACTTTCAGAAAACCACAACTACCAACCACTTAAATTGAACCTCTAAACACCTAAAAAAATAAAAGTGAAACATACAAATAACATAAACATTATATCAATAATTGATAAGATTTTATATTAGGTTGTGGGATCCTGTTGGTAAAACCCATTTTGTGGTCTTGGTTCCGTTCTTTCTTATTCCACTAGGATTTCTCGATATATCTTAAGTTATCCTTTTGTAAGGGGTTTCAGGTCGCCTCAAAACCTTTTTTCCTTTATAGAAAACCTACACATTATATCAATAACTTCAATCTCACATCACATAATGTGTTAGAATGCAAAATATTCTCCTATATAGACTTTAAGTACTCTTTCCTACATATTACATCTTTTGATATTGAAACTTCTAGAAACAAAACATACTCAATCAAGATAAACACTAGAGATCATATAAAAATTTGAACCTGTATTTCTACATCTCCACTCACATCATGTTGAAATCAATGATAGCACAAACACTTATTACTAATAACGAAGCCATTTATGGGTAGCAAAGATTGTTACGTTGATTCTAGACAGACATTTTAATTATTTAAATAGTATCAAGATTGGGTTTCTAATGAAATTAAATTTAACTTTAAAAGAGGATTTGTAAATGATAAATTATTTATTTATTTTAAATAACAATAAATTTAATCAAATTTTTTATTTTTTCTAAGAATTATTTATTTAACTATTAAATAAAATAATTTAGATCATTTAAACATATTTTATTATAATTTGATTTTATAGTATTGTATCTTTATTTTAGGGAGAGAAATCAAATGAAAAATATTATGAAAGTGTAATAAATTATTAGAATTTGTCTTCAAGATAAATGCATAGAGAATTTTCTAAGGATATTTGTGAAGAGAGTACAATTAAAAGAATTAAAAGAACCATGTTAAGATGACGGTGTTATGTAAATATTATAACAAAATATATATACAAGTGTTACTTTTGATTGGGATATGAACATTATGTCCATCCATTGGTGTCTCGTGGAGGCTTAATCCTTAAACACTTCCTTCCCATGTTAATTGGGCCCCTGCATCCCTAGCAAGATGTTGCTTTTCTAGCCTACCAAGGGTATAAAGTGAAAGAAATGAGTTTGTGCCATGGCTGGTTCAAGTCTCCAAACCCCTCACGAGGCTCAATATTCTACCTCCTCCACCCCTTTTTCATCAGGAGCTTACAGGAAACATGTGCCACATGGGTAGCCACCTTAACCACAAAATGTTATGCATCTTGCTATGGTGTCTTTCATTCCTTAATCCACTTCACACATGGACAAAGGAAAGATACCTATGTTACATAAATCTAAGGTACATTCACTTCCTTTCACCCTGATCATCTTAGACATTGCTTTCCCTACCCTCTATGGTTAGCGCAGTAAATCCCACAAGATAGCACCATCACTGTTGGTAGGGAAAAAATGGAAGGTCGTTAGTGATTGATATTATGGTTCCTTTATTCTTAGCTCTACCTCCTACTCCATTGGTGGGACCATCCACAGTGTTAGCTACGATGCCATAAATATCTCCAATAGAGTAAGATGGTGTTGCCCCTCCAAAGCCATCTTAGTAAGGCCCAAATCTATGATGTAATTAGCTTGTGTGTGAGCATAAGAGACATAGGAAGGAGAGGACCCTCAATTGAGAGGCTTCTACAAAGGTGGATAGTGCATCTTTAGGGTCTATTTGTGTTCCTGCTTCAATGTTGGTGTTTATCTATGCTTTCATTCATGTAGCTCCCTAGCATTCCACAACCTTTGTCATGCTTCCCCCTACATCGACAGTGACTATAGGTCCTCACACTAAGTGGGTCCAAGTATTTATCTCCTCCTTGCAAGAACCACCCCACATCACCTCTCTACCAGACATACCGCTATCCTCTAAACCTATGAATATGTTGCAAAAATAGATTGTCCCCAGCATATTAATGCCTATCCCATATGTTTTTGTTTTGCCTCCTCATTGCTATGCTAGCTTCCTAGATATTCTGAAGCCATCCATGGAAAATTAGAGGACCACACCTCCATCTTGCAAGCATAAGCTTGAGCAAGGCCCAATTCCAGAGTGCATATGCCGCAAGTCTTCTCCCATGGACCCACTTCTTGCATCATTTTTTATGGTAGAGAAACCTTTGACTTCTCCCAAGGTGGTCTCCACCCATTTTGCAAAGGCCAGAGGGGATGATCCTCAATCAACATCTCCGCACGAGTCCCCTACAATAATCGATGCTCATATCTTTGAATCACTAGAGGAAATTCTAACACTGACAATAATCTTTACGAGATTCCTCTTGATTTCCATGGTAGAACTTCTGGATGAGGACTTGTCAAGTGGCTCATTCCTATCCATAGTTGTTGGTGAGGCATCTGAGAATTTTCTTGTGGGAATCTCATTTTAGTGTCAACCTCCCTCTCTATATGATCAAGATTAGGAGGATGTTGATCTATTGATGGATGATTTTTGAGGGTTAGAACCGCTTCTAAGTCTATAGATTAGAGTGTGTGTTTGGGTATGTGCACCAAGTTGTGAGTCAAAAAAGTGGACATGTCTTTGAAATAATACAAATTTCATATAACCTAATCAAGTTATTGAAAATTCAAAATTATTCTAGGCTTGGTAACCAAGCCTAGAAAATATTATTAAAAACTCAGTTCATCTCACAACCAGATTGGGTTATTAGGAAGATAATATATTTTTGAAAGCTCATGGCTTAGGCCATTTCTAACACCTAAACCATAGACCAGAAGAGTGAAGGAGGGAAAAAAATAAGTAAAACCCGATCGTGCTCTGAAGAAAACAATGTTTCTTCTACAATTTCAACATTTTCAAGCAATGACGTCCCGTACCAAAGGTATGTTTTATTTTTTGTTTTGTTTGGTTATTTTTTGCTTGCATTTGTCATTAAATTAGGTTATGATATTGATTTTTCATTTTCTTTTATTAATTTCATATCAGATTCATCATGTGCTCAGAGAGAGAGAGAGAGAGAGAGAGAGAGAGAGCATATTGATATTTTGATATATTGCATGTATGGGAAATAATGAGTATGTATTTTATACCTTACTTGATTCAAATGGATGGAAAAATAAATGTTGATAAATAAAGATGATCGTACATTAGTCACGTGTTAGATCATCTCAATATCTTTCCTACTCTTTTTGAACGGAGTCAATCAGACTCCGTATGTGGAAGTTATGGCTTCCAAAGAAAAGCCTATTTTAATTTCTTCATAATCCAATGGGGTTATAGAGAATAAAATGCATAATTTTTACTTCTTCAAAATCTAATCCGGTTTTGAAGAAGTGAAAATTGTGCATTTTATTCTCCAGAACCTGTGCGATTTATGGAAGATTTGAAAAAGTAATTTTTTCTTTTCAAAACCTGATTGTGTTATTTGAAATCTAGAGACCGAATTGGGTTATGGCTTGGGAAGAGGCTTGAAAAATGACCCAAACGCTTGGAGGCTCATTTTCCCTCCATTTATGTTGTTTTAGATGTTTTTCATCTTGTAAGATGAATTCTCAACTTTATCTTCATTAGGTTTGCAATTTTTCAAGAGGGTAGTTATATAACTTTCACCATAATCTCATACGTCTTCTTAGATTCCTAACCATATAAATTTTTCTATTTTTGGACAACATTAGCATAGTAAACTTTAATTTTCTTTACCATTGTCTTGACAAACTTCACAGACATATGTCTAGTATTTTTTTTTATAAATTTTGATATACTTAACCAAATTACAAATAAATAAAATATTATTTTTCTACACATGATTCTATACACTTTGAAAAAAAGCATTCATTTTTGATGATTTTGATGCAAGTTATGCCCAACACATGAATAGGTACCAAATTTTCAGGATGTTGTCACTTCAAAAAATCACAAAAAAAATTCTCATTAGAAAATTACAAGAAAATGCCCTATTCCTAGATATAACTCTTACGTATCATCCTACCAAAGGGATTTGAAAAATACTGAATATAACTATATCTTTTGTACAACGCATAGAAACAACTACATTATGTTTTTTTGAAAAAAAATCAGGAACACATTTTCATGCACATGGGGTTTGACCCTATTAGTCTTATCATTTTGTTAAACAAATTAGTATTTAAGAAACTATATTCAAAGTACTACAATTTTTATTTTTCACACATCTTCTTATGTTGAGTGCATGACCCTCAAACATGTGTTTGAAGTTCAGGTTTTCCCGATTTCAGAAAATATGTGTCCACTTCTACCCCCTTTTTGGTTCACAACTTGGTGCACATACCATTTTGTGTCACCACATGCTTATCTTTTATCACTATTCCCTCCTGGAGTACCCTTGTACTATTTTGGTACCTTGAAGTCAGACATTTTATGTAATAAAATTCTTGTATTTGTCATCTTTTTTGTCTCTTTATCGTAGTTTTGAATTTTTAATTTGGGGACGATGCAAAATGTTGGGGGTATTTAGGTACTCCTCCCATGTTGAACCAAAATTTTTCTTTTTGTTTTCATGTGTCTTCATTCATATCCATGTTACAGATGGAGTTGATGATATATCTCCTAAGAGTGGGCAATTTTCCACACTTTTGGGTTCTGATGCCAATCCTATTGGCTTCCCTTGAGTTTGTGCCAGATGTTGTGGAAACATGTGTCACCCATCACTAAGTGATATTTCATGAAAACAACTTGTATGTTACCATGCCACATCATCTCACTTCCCTCCTTGAAATGGTTTATTCTCACCTCTGAGTAGCATAGTCCATCCAAGGGGGGTTGTGTTATCTGTATTCTTAGGAATACTAGTCCACAAGACAACTGAGAGGGGGGTGAATCAGTTGTAGTAGATTATTAAAGTTTAAACTTTATAAACCAAATATGCAAATGTAAATGATAACATAGTAAATTACAACACCATAACACAATATTTTTTGTCGAGGAAACCCTGTTAAAGGTAAAACCCCGGTGGGAATTAACACCCACAAATAATGTACTGAGAGTATAGTATCCCTGTTAAAAGATTTAACTATGTTAGGAGCTTATTACAACATTACAGTACACAGTCGCTATTAGGAGACATACCATGTTAGGAGTCAAAATAAATGGTAGGCTCACTGCCAAGGCACACTTCCCAAAGAAGGTTAAGGCCACCCTCAAGGATTCATAATCCAAACAAGTGTATAAAGAAAATACATAATCTAGCAAACTGTTTGATAGCAACTGTCTTTGCTTGGTGAATTCCAATGAATTATTCTTCTCATTAACTCTGTTCTACATCAAGCAGCCAAACAAGCCTCACATCTTTCACTTTTTCTCTAATCTCTTTCTCTACCACATCATTTCAAAAGAAAAGATCACTCATATATACCCTCTTACAATAATTCATTAGGTCATCCAGTTAAGCTTTCCTAATACACACATAATTAATTAGGTCAGCCGATTAAGGCTTTCTAATATACAAATAATTATTTGACTCTTTGCTAAGATATACACATCACCTATAACAAGTAAAAATCATTTACAATCCATCAATTATGCTTTCAGATCCTCAATCCATGCTCACAATTCATATTACATGCTACATGTCTAAAGTTGGCTAGCAAATGTCTGAAGTCGGCCAACAAATAAGTCTCCTTTAGAATACACACCACAACTAACGTCACCAGTAACAAAACAACAATCAAACTCAACCGATTACTCCAAAATATGTCAGTTGTCCACTAGTAAGCTCGCATCATCTGAAATATCTTTGCCAGAAAGATATACTCAAAACATAGAGACCTGCTCTGTCCAGAATCACAGTTTACAATCGTGAAACCATTTTGCACCAAATCATCTGTAACATCCACAGTATACAACATAAAGCCAAGAAACCTTAGGAATAAGGTCAACACACATCCTTCTATATAAATCCAACTTTGATCATTCTTAATCATCTGTATAGTGTCTGTATACTTCTTCCAATCAAGTGGCCAATCTATCTTCTCCACATAAATATATGTTGATATCAGTGACAAAACATGAATATCAAGAACATGATCAGTAACCAAAAATGATATCATCCAACATGTATGTCTATTTATCTTTTATCAAATGATATCACTATACCATAGGATATTTCTTATTTTTTTTTTCAAAATTTGCAGCATCATCTGCCTTCGTGGGGCCAAACCACCATTCAGTTTCTCAGGTATTTCCCTATTATACACATATCTAGCCTAATTCTATGCATATTAGAAATGATCTTAAGTCATCCTATAACATGCCTATCTAGATCAATGTTAAGCATGTCAGTGCATTGTGTCTAAGTTATCCTATCATATGCATATCTAGGATTATCTATGCATGTCATTGTATCATAAAAGTCTCCCTATCACATGCCTATCTAGCATTTTCTACACATGTTGAACCTTATCAAAATTCTCCCTATAATATGACTTGGCATAACATTTCTTTCTGGATCCACATCAACATACTTATAAATGATCTTTATCACAAGTGTCTTCATCATCCAACATACCCAAGTATTTTGAACATAACTTAGTGTCTTATTAGGAATTCCTAGCTAGGCAAACCTACACTCAACAAAATTATCATAGGTAAGTTAGGTAAGATTTCCTTACTTTACCTTCACACTCCTCCTATTTACTTTATACTCACTAAAGTGGGAAAAAATATAATGGCATAAAATTTACACCCCCATGTAAAGGCCATCTTCAATATTTTTCCTCCATAGGATAAGACACAAAATCCTGCCACCCTTCATTACCATTGTCACCCAGCCAACTCACTGCTTAGCACAGATCCATGCAAGGGGATTCTAATGGTCTCTAGACATGTGCACGCCATGAAAATGTCCATGCAACCTATTTGCGTCCATGAATCTACAAACATGCAGAGAGTTGTTTGAGTGTTACATACCTACCACCCTACATTTGTAACATCCAAAAGGGTTGGGAATCTTGCACAAAATCCATCTAGACTATTCAAAATCCCCTCATTTGCATACATTTTTGGTCCTAACACATTCATTCAATATTTTGGCTATCAATTTCAAGTTTCTTGTAGCTTCTTGAGCATTCTTCACAAGCTTTTACAACACCAATTTGTATCCATCCATATCATTTTTGTTGCAGGTCTACCATTATCAACATGTCAAGATCTTGTATCCAGCTTCATAACACACATTAGAGAACTCTACTTGCATTTGGGGAATTCTCGCTCCATATTCCTTGTCTTTTGAACATATTATCTTCATCTCATCACTTCTATTTAGCTTCCCAATCATTTATTTTCTATTATCGGTTATTTATCACCAGATTCATCATCTCTAAAGGTTGTTCATGGTTGTGGAAACACAAAAGTGGGGGTTTGAATAAGACAAAAATCTTCAATGGACACAATAATTTCCTCTTTTTATTTCTGTAGAGGTCTTCTTCATTGTAACTCAAGGGTTTGGGGGATTCATTTGGAACTCAGTATCAACCATCAAATCTGGTTCCATCTTATTTACTCTCTTCTATTCATTTCAATAAAAAACTTTCAAATCACACTTTAAAAAAAAAAAAAAATCTCAGTTAAAATCTATTTAGTGTTTTTAATCCATCTTTCTAGCATATTATCCTTTCATTTTGAATATACACAAAAGTTCTATTACACCCCTTTGTATTCTAGTTATTTGTATTTCCCATATTTACATAGTTCTTCTAGTGTTCATTTCTATTTATCATTATGCTATTTATTCCATACTTATCATGCCCAAGACACCAGCATGTTGTGATGTTGTTCATCAGTCGCATTATCATCCCTTGGGTCGTGCATCTTTCCGAGGTAGTGAGCTCATGTAGCTTGGGTCTTGATCTTCATTTCCAGTCTTTTTTATTACCATAATCAAAACACTTTAATAATTTCATTTTATTGCATAATTCAAACTTATATATAAATATATATATAAAAATATATATATATA
>MU224078.1:1436315-1475057 GCA_018584345.1 Thuja plicata | reverse complement strand
TCAGAATTACAATATCAAAAGCCACATGGGCATCCCTTACAATAATCTATAGGACAAAGCCTCAAATAACCACCCAGAACTGCCCTAGAAAACACCATGGGCCTTCCTTAAATAGGCAATTTTCCACAACCCGAGAAGGTTCCAGAAATCTAGCCATTAAGACCGACTACCCTTAGCATTTAATTAGTTTTCACTTTTATTACAAAAGGGTCGGCTTTAAATATTTACAAAACGTGAGATTAGGTAGCCCAACTTTCGGAAGCCATAACTTTTGAACCGTAGCTCCGATTGGCTATTATAACCACTTTCCAAAAAGGGGAGATCGTGATCTACAGTGCTTGACTTGCAAAGCGCTAGTTAGTTGGGGGTTCGACCTTGAACCGGAGCCTCTAAGGTCCTAAAAATTGAGCTCAAAGGTTTTGCACCCTAAAATCTCAACAGTAAATCATTAATAACTTCACCAATATAGATGATCTGGCAATGAAATTCAACTGGAATTCTTATATGACTAAGATGAGCCTTCACCTAGAAAATTAGAACATTCTGAGTTCAAACGACCAACTTACTAAAAATAGTAAGTTTCCAAAAATAGCAGTTTTGTACAAAATAGCCCTTATTGAATAGAAAAACACATATTTTTTGGGTGATGCAAGATTGCCCTTACACCCAGGATGCTCCTGCATCACCTCTGTGATCACATATTATTCAGTAGCTACCTCAGAATCATCTTTTCTTGCTGGAGGGGCGGCGACTATCGCCACAATGTTTCCGTCTGGGGCCCTTCTGGTGCTATAAAGGGTATGAGCCTTCTTAGGCTTCTTAGGAATTTGGCTTTTGGTCAACATCTCAGCAAGTGATAGTGGGGCCATGATAGTTGTTGGGGCTTTCCTTTTACGGGCTTCCACTAACCACTTCGACGGGGTGTCTCACCTGCCTTTCATCATCATCCCCAAGATGAAAGTGTCTCTGGGGTTCATTTCAAGTTCACCCCTTGGCATATTGTCCATTGTATAGGTGGGGTCCCTGTCCATGTGTTCTTTACCTCCCTCCCCATCACCCTCCAAAATGTTTTTCTCTGGTGGACTAGGTGGCGGAGAATGGAGAGGCATCTCATTGAGATCTACGTGCTGAAAAATGGCCACAACTTTTTCGGTCGCCGTATCCGATGGTGTGCGCAAACCCTGAATACCGGTTAAGTCCAAGGGGGTAGAATCAGAGGTTATAGTTTCTCCCGAAGGTTCGGTTCCCTCTTTAGCCAATACTTGTTCTATAACCGGGTCATTCCTTTGTTCTTGTGGCACTTCCAGACATCGTAGTCATCCTGGAAGTTGGCCCAAAAATCTTCTATGTAATGAACATGGGGGTTCATCCCCTTTGGCATCAAACTTTCCAGTCACCCAAGAGGATCATAATCCTTGCAGTGGAATGAATAATTTTCTAAGTTAAGAATTCTTAGCTCATTTTTGACTCCCCAAGCCGAGGCTAGGGAGCAAGACTATTACCCGCAAATGAAAGGGAATGTTAGGGTGGTAACTTTCTTGATGGCAATCAAGGCATGGGCCTCCAAAATCTGTGTGTACAACTCTAACACAACTACCCTGTCCCCACAATGTTTGGGTAATAGGAAGGACTATCCAGAGAAGACAGATACCCGAATATATGTGTGCTGGGAAAATTGGATGAAGTATCATCCCCATGCACCAACCAAATTCATGGCCTGTGGAGATAACCTGTATCCCCGATCACCGGTGATTGCCTTTACCCTGTGAAAGATGAAGGCGTCATTGACTCTAAAAAAATGTGGGAAGCTCTAGTCCCACTAAATCTGGGGGAAGTGGTCCCATGGAGAGACCTAACCAGGTCCTACCCCGAGAACATCAACCATTGTTAACCCTCAGATTCCCTAGGACTGTCGAGCAAGTGGCCAGAGGATGTAGGAAGTCATGTAGAACTTCTGCTCTAAGTCAACTCTCCTCACCTGGGCACCTACATGTTTTCCAATGATATCAGTCCAGTTGAAGTGAGCCTTGTTGGTGGTCATACCATATAATAAATAATACATCTAGGGTGATAATTCCTGAGCATATGGCTCCTCGAAGATCTTGCATAAGAAGTTAATTCCTGCCTGGATGGGCTCCTTAAAGTCAGAGTGCGGAATCTCTCTCTGCATCTTCTTCTAGTCCCAACATGAAATTTTCATCCAATGTGTGTTGAGGTGGCACCGGGCCATGTCTTCCATGCCCTCATACTGCTGGAGGGACATGGCCTTGGTGAGAGAAACAACTCCCATGAATTGTGGGATACGCCACCCTCTGAAAATGGCGTCATGGTCCAATGTGACGATGGACACCGGGAATTTGAGGGGAGTAGGTGAAACTAACATAGAAACCAATCTTCCTGGGTGATAACCCCAAGCCAGGAGAAAAATTAGCTCCAACACTTGTACTGAGCATGGAAAACCAGCTGCTTGAATGATTCCGGATGCCACTAAATTAACTGAGATGGAGTCATTGGAGCGTCGAAGTTGATAGATCATCTGAATAAGGCCCTGCAATTCAGCCCATGTGCTGACATATCTGTCGGTGATCTCTTTGAGTGAAAAATCAATCTGGGACCCATGAATTGTCCTGTTATTATTATATTTCTGGGTTAGTGAGAGCTTCACCAATATCTTTTCTACCTTTTTCTTTTAGCTGGTGTCTGCAAGACACTTGGGAGTTCTGGACTCCTAGGAGGTAAAGATCCTAAAGCCATTTCTTTCTTACTTTAACATGTACCTGAAAACCAGACCACCTTCAGTACATAAACATTGAGAGATTCCAGATTTCAGAGGCCTTGATAATATCTTCGCCTTTTCACCTAAAATGGAGAATCATTAGGGCATCCTAAATGAGATCATATGTCCAAAATTCTATACAATTTTAACATATAAAATACTTCTCTCTTATCGAGGATCCAAAAGGATAACTCAAAAAGGAGGTTGTGTGAGGTAGTAAAGGCCATATTAATTAACATGCTTGACACTAACTTGAAAAGACAATGACCGCCAGGAATAAGATAGGTGGCCTTGCTGCCGTATTTTAACACGCGCCAGCCCACTCAGCTGAGTAATGACAAAATCAGACAACTGTTCTAGTGTGAGTGGAATGAATTCCATTTGGGATGGGTTTCAATTGTTCAATCATGGGAACTAATTTCACCATTGAGGTAGAAAGGATGGAGGAGAGAGAAAACCAATGGCCTGCTAACAAGCTGACCTCTACAATTGACACACCTACCTCCTCATTGTCCAGGGCATCACCAACCAGGGTGGTGAGCCTACTTTTTGAATGGACATGGTCTAAGACCTCGTAAAGAATGAGGAAGACAATGGGTCTTTTAGGGGAAATTCCCCTAACACCTAGCTAAACAAACAATCTCAGAAACACCATGCTTACAATAAAGGATAGGGCAAACAATGCACTGCCAATTTGTAGAATTTATAGACAAGGCAAAATTCACCGTGAGCTACCAGAGTTCGCACACTTGATCCTATAGATTCTCCAACCAAACTCATAGAGCACACCCTACAAACTCTACCACATGGGGCACCCACAAGCTATTTATAACATATATACAAAATTGTACAAGACAAAACAAAAACTAGACTGATTTATAGACTCCCTAGCAGAGAGCGGACAATATTCATAGGAATTTATAACCCAGGAGGGTGGGTTCCTTTCATTCCAAGATGGATGGATACGAAGCGAAGAGGAAACACCAGAATCATAGATAGCGTCATGCTGAATAGCAGACACAACCCTGAGTAGTGAAATAGATGAAAAGAATGACCAAGAACAAACACGGAAAAGAAAGCAAACAAAACAGACCAGTCGCGTGAAAAAAAATAGGAAGCATGCGGAAAAAATAAGACAAATAAGAAACAAACAACAAAGAACGAAGAAAGGAGAAAGGAAACAAAAGAAAAAAAAATCCCAAGGGCCTACCTGAATCTCGAAATAACAAATGGAAAGACATGTAACTGCTTCACTCTGTCACCTAAACACCCCACCAATGAACACACCTCTACGCCTTCTAGCTGAAACATTTCACTCATAAAATAAATCGCTTTGCTCTCCAGAAAAGTTTGCTAGAAGGTAACTTGTTTTTGGTAAGTGTAAAAATGACAAGGTAAAATGCCTTAAGTAATGCCTAGGAAAGCACATTAATTACTAAAAGTAACTTTGAGAGACACGTCGGCAGCCGAGATCTAGACCTGCAAACACCTAATGGTCGTCCCTCTTCCAAAGAAAAGAAAATGATCACCAGGCATAGAAGATCTAGAGTCACCCACTTGGGGACGACACTCTGGGACACAGATCCCAAAATAAACAATGAACACAAAAAGGAAACCAAGACCGGGTAGAACCAGGAAAGCCCAGGAGAAACAAGGGACCAAGCCAAAGAAACAAAAAGAAAACAAAAAGGGGGACCCTACATTTTGCACAAAAAAATGCAGGGAAGGGTATGCAAGGCATAAAAGATATGTTTCCCAATACACATCGTCCAAATTAAATGACTATTTTTTATTAATGGAATAATGTAAACCATCCTTACAAATTAAATATAATTTTTTTTATTAACATCCTTAACTTATTTTAATAATAAATTTAAATTTTTTAATTTATCTAACGTGTTGTCAAAAGTACAAATACCTTCTTTAGTTAATGATTGGTATATATAATCTTTATTTTAGAAGTGTTGTCAGAATGTTTCTCACAACTTCATTTTCTTGCATACTTTCACCAACACCTTTGTTTTCATTCACTTCTTCAGTTACCAAGTGCAAGTAACTATCAATGTTCTCTTCTTTTGATAACCTTAGATTCTCAAACTTGTACATTAGAATCTTCATCTTGACTTGTTTGATCCTCACATATCTTTCATAAATATTTAGATTCTACAAAACACCCCTTGAAAAATTATAAATTCTTTAAACCGCTTATAATTGCATTCCTTGTCTTGCCATTACTCTCATGTAACCTGATCTCATCCACAGTTGAAAGAGTAGCAGTAGGGAAATATAAACTTTCATAATTCTATCAACATCTTCCAAAAAAGTGTTTTTTCCATCAAAGATTGGTACTTTTTAACATTCTTCTTGCATCATCACAAACCTTCCTTAAGTGATTAAGCTTTTATTAGAGGAACTTTTCTTTGATAGCTATTATTAAACACAACACAAGATTGAGAGGGAAAGGATTGAATTATTCTTTAACATATACTTAAAATTTTAAATCTTAAACTTGCATAAACAAAAAATAAAGATAAAATTAAATGAATAACATACATATCAACAATATTATACATTAAAATGAGGAGCAAGACTAGGAGTGCAAATTCTAGGGTTTTCGAAGGCAAGGGAGTTGTAGAGGGGAAGGATTTTGAGAATGAAGTTGTAGATAATTATAATGTAGATATACTTTCTCTCATTTTGGATTATTTATGAGGGTATTCATTTATTTTTATTTTCTATTTGAGAGGCGATGGTTCTTCAACAAGGTTCCCATTATTTATATCCATGGTTGGTTTGTAGTTGGTGAAGCTTCTATCTTTACTAGTTTTGATTATGCTTCTCCCTTAATATTTTTTTTGGGTGTGTGTTCCAGAGGGGAGATGATCCTTTTGTAGTAGGCATTTTTTTGTGTTGGATTCTTTCCTTATCTTCTAAGTATAGCTGGGATTTTCTCCTCAACCCGTTGTGGTTTCTATTCTACTAGGTTTCTATTTTTCATTTTTGAAGCTCCTGTAGGATGATGTATTTCTTTCTCATTAGTGGTTGAGGTGATTGGAGTGATTCACTTTCTTAAGTATTTTATTGTACCCTCTCTCTCTATTAACAACTCCCCTTATACTTGGTGGATCAAGGTTTTTCATTGCCTCTAGTTGGGTCTTATTTGGGATTTTATGTTTTGAGGAACATTAGCCTATTTTGGGTATATTTATTTTCTTGGTACTTCCAACGTACTTATTTTTCTATGATTTTGGTGGTAGTGGTGATTTTCTTTTACCCACTTGGGAATTGACAGTTCTATATTTCCTTGTGGGGTTTTTATTTTGCTGCTCCTATTCTCTTCATGAAAATATATTGAGTAGTTTCTTATTGGTGTTTGTGATATGGTCACCCTTATTGAAACCTGGATTTTTTTGTTAATACTTTTTCTTGAGAGTACTTATTTTTTTCTTCCCTTGGTATATCCTTGTGTGACTCCTATGGAGGTAGAGTCTTATCCTATTGAGGTGGGTATTTTTTTGTGTGGACAAGTTTTGGATATGGATCACTTTTCTCCTTTATTCCTCTCTTTATATTACTATTGGGGTGAGAGCTTCCCCTATAGAGGTTGATATTTTTAGGTGGGAGAGGTTAGAGGTTTCTTTTTGTAGGATTTTATTGACTTTGGTTTCTTGGATATGTGGTTGGATCATGGGTGGGATTTTTATAGTTGTTTCATTCTGAGTTGTTCCTGTTCAGGTTGAGATGGTTTTTGTAGTAGAGGTTTGGAATTTCTAATGGAGATAATTTTTTGAATGGTGTAAGATATTTATTGGAGCCATTATAAAACCCATTATGAATGTTTGGAGGGCCTTTCTAAATCCTCTATTCCTATTCAGGCTCATTCCTACACTGGAGGTTCAATTTATTCTAATCAGTTTAATTTGTTTTAAATTACCAGAAGGTTAAGGGAGCATATAAAAATCCTCTATTATGTATTTCAAGGCTTCATCCTATTTATGTTTCAACTTGTGATTTGATTGATTAATTTCTTTTAATATTTTTTTTAGCTATTTGTGGGGATATTATTTGGTTTTGATCTATCTTCTATAGTTGTTTCTTTGAGGGTTCTAGATCCGACAAAAAATTACATATATAGGTTTTTAGAGATCCCTCAAAACCCATTTTACCTTAATAAAATAGACTATATTTTTATGTGGAAAGTCCAAAATGGGAAAATCCATAGTGAGATCAACGTTACTATATGAATAATTGTTTATAATATTATTTTACTCTTGAGAGAAAGGTATCTCACTAATCCTAATTTGACTTGTAGGACAAGGCACACAATCGTAGGTAAAGATACAAGGGACTTGCAAGCTAAGACATCTAGAAAAAATAGCAGTGAACATTAAATGAGAGGGAGGGAGGGGCGAATCAATATTTCGAAAGCTTCAAACTTTCAAAACCCTTAAAATCTAAAACCTCTACTTTTGATCTTTAATGATTGAGCATGCATGCATAAATTAGAAAACACATCCACAACACCTGACACAAATATTTTTCTCATGGAAACCCTATTAGGGGAAAAGCAACCGTGGTGATGAAAACCCACAATATATGATTATAACTTCTTAGAAGTATAAAAAATATTAAAAATAGGAATGCACATGAATTTAGATGCACTTATTAGAGATCACTACACAAATACAAATGGGTTAGAATCCTATGGAAGTTTCTCTACCTTACAAGATCACTACAATGATCAATCTGAGATTTTTGAATTATATAATGGAATCTGCCCTATGTCTAGACCACTTCCATTGAAATACAATTCGATCTCTATTCAAATCCTCTCTACAACATTCATATGATTCATTACACCCTCTATAGATCTACCCACTTTCTCTCCAAGAAATTCCACATGTTTGTGCCATGTTATTTTATTCTATTTTTATCAAATTAATCAACCTTGATAAATAAATAAGGTCATCTCACTCTTCATTGAAAAATCCAAATCCACATGCCAAAAATGACAATTAAAATTCATCTTTGACTACAAAAACATAGAAAGGGTCCTTATCAAAAACTGTGAGCTCATAACATGTTCCACAAATCAATCCTCAACCTTCCAAAAAATGTTTTACTAATCAAGTCGGCGAAGAACATAAAGAATATTAGCACTAAATTTTTTTTTTAAAAATATGATCACCAAAATCGATGTGGACCACCAATTGAGCATGCACACAATCCAAGAAAATCTATAGGTATCATGAATACAAAAAAAGTTTTGTACCCATCCAACCCATTGGATTTGTCATTATCTCTTATTATGAACCTTCAGAAGACTATCACTACACTATGATACAACTTCAAAATGTCTTGTAGGTTTATGGACCATGAACCTTTTGAATTGAGAGCACATCAAGATGTCCCAAACATCCTCCTAGATGCGCAGATAAAAATATCCACTTAAACGTGCACACTAAACATTTTTTTGACACTTTGTCACGTTCCTAAATAACTAGAAACATCAGTCACAAAACCTAACCTCATAACTCATCCAAACCATCATGTGCGCCTTTTTAAATTGGTATAGACCAAGTATAAACTCTCTTCAACATATCCTAATTTTTGTTACCACTTATCTATAATAACCTTACCCCACAAGACCTATGAACATACATCACCACTATCTAAAATGTCATCTAGACTATCCAACAGATATGTTGACATTAATGAAAACACATCTAACGTATATTTCTTCCAATACATATGTTCATCTTCCCAAAAATATGCCCCTTTGGCATTAATGAGAATGTATGATGTGAAAAAAAGAAATCAATATCTCCCCCTTTGATCTCTCACCCCAAGAGTTTTTCATATGCATTATTCTCCCCCTTTGACATCAATGGAAATGCCCAAAAATCTCTCCTTCAGCTCTTCTTCTGCTCCCCCTAAGAACAATAATCACCAAACTAACATAATAACTAACTACTACCCCTAAGTAGAAAAATTACCTTTAGGATACCATATCCTAAACTCCTTTTGTCCCTTTTAGATATCAAAATATTATTTTCACCGAAACATCATGACTCTTCTTTGGATCTTCTTGAAATTTGGCTACAAGAAACACAATTTTCATGCTTTATTATCATTTATGAGTCAAGTACAACCAAACCACCAAACATTGATTTGTAACTAGAATGGTTTACTTTAGGGGACTCATCATCCTTTGATAACTTGCATCTGGTCACCATAGTTGTACCCATGGGTTTGAGTCATCTAGCCCAAACTTCTTCAACAATTCCCTCACATACTTGGCCTAAGATATGAAAATCCCATCCTTTGATTGATTAATTTGAAATCCCAAAAATAATTTTCTCTCTCTTATCATGGAAATTTCTATATCCCTTTGCATTTCCATTGCAAACTCTTTTCTCAACTTATCATTACCTCCAAAGATAATGTCATCAAAAAATAATTCTACAATCAAAATATTCTCATTATCTACCTTGAAATACAAATTACTGTCACCCATACCTTTATTAAAACTAAGCTTTAGCAGAAATTTGTCCAATATAGATTACCAAGCTCTAGGGTCTTGTTTCAACCCATATTAAATTCTTTCTTCATTTTATACACTATATTTCATTTATTATTCAATGAAAATCCATCTGGTTTCTCTATGTAAAATTCTTCTTCCAACTCACAATTTAGAAATGTATATTTTATATCCATTCGAAAAACTTTGAAGTTTTTATGAGAAAATAAATAAATAAATAGACTTACTACTTCCAAACTTGTCATTGGTGAAAAAGTTTCTTCATAGTCACAACCTTCCATTTGAGCATATCCTTTGCACACCTATCTTTCTTTATTTATGATCACTTCTCCACCTTCATTCAATTTGTTTCTGGAAACCCATTTATTACCAATAAAATTCTTTTCCTTAGGCCCAGGAAAAAGAATCCATGTATTGGTCTTCTCAATTTGTGACAGTTCTTCTTCCATGGCCTTAACCCAATTATCATCTTTACAAGCTTCACTTACATCCTTGGGTTCAATTTTTGAGATTAGGAAAATCTGATCTTTGATAATCCTTCTTCTAGTCTGAACACCAGGTTGTTCCTATCAGTAATTATTTGACCTTCAGAGTGATTTAATGTCATATACGTTGGTGTCTTTGGCCTTACACTTTGTTCTAGTTTTCCTTCCTCTCCACTTGGATAGACTTCCCCTTCTATAATCAACATACTATTTGGGACTTGGTTCTAAAATTGATGTTTTTATCCTTGATGAATACTGGCATTTTGATTATCAAAATCATAACCAATAGATATAGATAGGTTCTCAAGTCTCTCTCTCTCTCTCTCTCTCTCTCTCTCATCATTTTGTGTCTAATATAGGATGTACGCCCTATAGTGTGTATAGGGCTTATGCCCTATAGGGTGTAGTCACTATAGGTCATATGCCCTTTGAAGGAAATTGAATTTTACCAAGCCTAAGGCTTGGATTTTCCTTGGAGTTCCAACCCAAAGGCTTGGAGGATTGAAACAGGTCTGAGACGTGTTTTCCAGCAAACTTAGAAAAAAATAACATTTTTTCTTTTGTGCTCCCGTCAGGTTGCACATGGTTCAATAATGATAAAATTAGGTGGCATGATATTGTAGATCTCTTTAATAGCTATCTAACCATGTAATTTATTTTGAGTTCTCATTATGTTAAGCTTTTCATCTCGATGCCTTTATCTTCAAATTACACCTTTCTCGAGGACTCAAGTGCTTAGGGAATTTGTCATATGTAAGGAAGTATGTCAAATATGAGAACCACAGATCGGTCAAACTTACAAATAGGACCATAGGATCTTCATCTGCTTCTTCTTCTGATGGCTCTCCATTTTCTTCTATTAACCTACATAGACCTCGTCCTCGCACTAGATTACCTCATCCTCGCACTAGATTTGTTGGCTTAATGATAATTTTATATTCTTGAATCTTAGCTACCCATACAGATCTCTTATTCATTCCTATATCCTTGTGTGAAAACACTTTTTATTGCCATCTCTGGAACGTATATAGTAGAACGCGAGTGCAAAATGTAGTACCTAAATTTTTTCACTACTTTCACTACTGTGAAGGGATTCTTTACGATTTGAGAATATTTGAGCTCATGTTTCTTCAATGGTGTGCTCATGAAAGAAATGGGTGCCTCCTATCCTTTTCCATTCTTCTATGTCAAAATACCAAAGAGAGTATGCTTTGATGCATAACAGTAAATGATAGTCTTTTTCAAAATATGGGCTTGTCAATATGGGGGCTCAGGATATTGATGCTTTGATATCATTGAAAACCTTCCTCCCTTCCTCATTCCACTTAAAAGGGTGCTTCTCACTCATCATATCTACCATGTGCCTGGTGATCTATAAAAAATTCAAGGACAAAGATCTTAAATAGTTCACTCGGCCAAAGGAATTCAAACCACTCCTATAAGAGGGTGAGTTAAGTTGTTGGATAGCTTTGACCCGATCATGATCAATTATGACTCCCTCTTTCTAAATAATATATCCTAACAATTTACCTTCTTCAACAATGAATGGAAGGACATGTAACTGCATCACTTTGTCACCTAAACACCCCACCAAACTTGACAAACACACCTCTATGCCGTCTATCCCAAATGTTTTTCTCATATAATAAATCGCTTCGATCTCCAGAAAATTTTACCATAAGGTAACTTGTTTGCGGTAAGTATAAAAATGACAAGGTAAAATGCCTTAAGTAATGCCTAGGAAAGCACATTAATTATTGAAAGTAACTTTGAGAGACACGTTGGCAGCCGGGATCCAGACCTGTAAACACCTAATGGTCATCCCTCTACCAAATAAAAGAAAATGATCATCGGGCACAAAAGATCTGGAGTCATCCGCTTGGGGATGACACTCCGGGACATAGATCCCAAAAGAAACAATGAAAAAAAAAGGGAAACCAAATCCGGGCAGAACTAGGAAAGCCCGGGAGAAACAAGGGACCAAGCCAAAGAAACAAAAAGAAAGCAAGGGAAAAAAAAGAAAACAAAAAGGGGGGCCCTACATTTTGTGCAAAAAAATGCAGGGAAGGTTATGTAGGGCATAACAAATATGTTTCCCAATACACATCGTCCAAATTAAATGACTAATTTTTATTAATGAAATAATGTAAACCATCCTTACAAATTAAATAATATAATTTTTTTATATTAAAATCCTTAACTTCTTTTAATAATAAATTTAAATCTTTTAATTTATCTAACGTGTTGTCAAAAGTAAAAATACCTTCTTTAGTTAATGATTGGTATATATAATCATTTTTTTAGAAGTGTTGTCATAATGTTTCTCACAACTTTATTTTCTTGCATACTTTCACCAACACTGTTGATTTCATTCACTTCTTCAGTTACCAACTGCAAGTAAATATCAATGTTCTCTTCTTTTGATAACCTTAGATTCTCAAACTTGTACATTATAATTTTCATCTTGAATTGTTTGATCCTCACATATCTTTCATAAATATTTAGATTCTATGAAACACCCCTTGAAAAATTATAAATTCTTTAAACCGCTTATAATTGCATTCCTTGTCTTGCCATTATTCTCATGTAACCTGATCTCATCTACAGTTGAAAGAGTAGTAGTAGGGAAATATAACCTTTCATAATTATATGAAAATCTTCCAAAAAAGTGTTTTTTCCATCAAATTTTGGTACTTTGTAACATTCTTCTTGCATCATCACAAACCTTCCTTAAGTGATTAAGCTTTTATTAGAGGAACTTTTCTTGGATAGGTATTATTAAACACACCACAAGATTGAGAGGGAAAGGAGTGAATTATACTTTAACATATACTTTAAATTTTAAATCTTAAACTTGCATAAACAAAAAAGAAAGATAAATTGAAATGAACAATATACAGATCAACAATCTTATACATTAAAATGAGGAGCAAGACTAGGAGTGAGAATTCTAGGGTTTTTGAAGGCAAGGGAGTTGTAGAGGGGGAAGGATTTTGAGAATGAAGTTGTAGATAATTATAATTTAGATCTACTTTCTCTCATTTTGGATTATTTATGAGGGTGTTCATTTACTTTCATTTTCTATTTGAGAGGCGATGGTTCTTCAACAAGGTTTCCATTATTTATATCCATGGTTGGTTTGTAGTTGGTGAAGCTTCTATCCTTACGAGTTTTTATTATGCTTCTTCCTTTATATTTTTTTTTGGGTGTGTGGTCTAGAGTGGAGATGATCCGTCTATAGTAGGGATTTTTTGTGCTAGATTCTTTCCTTATCTTCTAAGTATAGCTGGGATTTTCTCCTCAACCCGTTGTGGTTTCTATTATACTAGGTTTCTATTTTTCATTTTTGAAGCTCCTGTAGGATGATGTATTTATTTCTCATTGGTGGTTGAGTTGATTGGAGGGATTCACTTATTTAAATATTTTATTGTACCCTCTCTCTCTATTAACAATTCCCTTATACTTGGTGGATCGAGGTTTTTCATTGCCTCTAATTGGGTCTTATTTGGGATATTATGTTTTGAGGGACATTACCCTAATTTTGGGTATATTTTTTTTCTTCGTACTTCCAACGTACTTATGTTTCTATGATTTTGGTGGTAATGGTGATTTTATTTTACCCACTTGTGAATTGATGGTTCTATATTTCCTTGTGGGGTTTTTATTTTTCTGCTCCTATTCTCTTCATGAAAATATTTTGAGTAGTTTCTTATTGGTGTTTGGGATATTGTCACCCTTATGGAAGCCTAGATTATTTTGTTTATAGTTTTTCTTGAGAGGAATTTTTTTTTCATCCCTTGGTATATCCTTTTGTGACTACTATGGAGGTAGATTCTTATCATATTAAGGTGGGTATTTTTTGTGTGGACAAGTTTTGGATATGGATAACTTTTCTCCTTTATTCCTCTCTTTATATTACTATTGGGGTGGGAGATTCCCCTATAGAGGTTGATATTTTTTAGGTGGGAGAGGTTAGAGGTTTCTTTGTGTAGGATTCTATTGACTTTGGTTTCTTGGGTATGTGGTTAGATCATGGGTGGATTTTTTTTATAGTTGTTTCATTCGCAATTGTTCCTGTTCAGGTTGAGATTGTTTTTGCAGAATAGGTTTGGAATTTCTAATGGAGAGAATTTTTTGAATTTTGCAAGATATTTATGGGAGCCATTATAAAACCCATTATGAATGTTTGGAGGGCCTTACTAAATCCTCTATTCCTATTCAGGCTCATGCCTACATTGGAGGTTCAATTTAGTCTAGTCAGTTTAATTTGTTTTAAATTACCAGAAGGTTTAGGGAGGCTATAAAAATCCTCTATTATGTATTTCAAGGCTTCATCCTATTTAGGTTTCAACTTGTGATTTGATTGATTAATTTCTTTTAATATGTTATTTTAGCTATTTGTGGGGATATTAGTTTGTTTTGATCTATCTTCTATAGTTTTTTCTTTGAGGGTTCTATATCCCACAAAAAATTACTTGTATAGGGTTTTAGAGATCCCTCAAAACCTATTTTACCTTAATAAAATAGACTATATTTTTATGTGGAAAGTCCAAGATGGGAAAATCCATAGTGAGATCAAGTTTACTATATGAATGAATGATTAGAATATTATTTTAGTCTTAAGAGAAAGGTATCTCACTACTCCTAATTTGACTTGTAGGACAAGGCACACAATCATAGGGAAAGATACAAGGGACTTGCAAGCTAAGACATGTAGAAAAAATGGCAGTGAATAAATGAGAGGGAGGGAGGGATGAATTAGTATTTCCAATTCTTCAAACTTTTAAAACCATTAAAATTTAAAACCTTTACTTTTGATCTTTAATGATTGAGCATGCACGCATAAATTAGAGAACGCATCCACAACACCTCACACAAATATTTTTCTCATGGAAACCCTATTAGGGGAAAAACAACCGTGGGGATGAAAACCCACAATATATGACTATAACTTGTTAGAAGCATAAAAAATATTACAAATGGGAATGCACATGAATTTAGATACACTTCCTAGAGATCACTACACAAATACAAATGGGTTAGAATCCTATGGAAGTTTCTCTACCTTACAAGATCACTACAATGATCAATCTGAGATTTTTGAATTATATAATGAAATCTACCCTATGTCTAGACCATTTCCATTGAAATACAATTAGATCTCTATTCAAATCCTCTCTGCCACATTCATATGATTCATTACACCCTCTATAGATCTGCCCACTTTCTCTCCAAGAAATTCCACATGTTTGTGCCATGTTATTTTATCCTATTTTTATCAATTTAATCAACCTTGATAAATAAATAAGGTCATCTCACTCTTCATTGAAAAATCCAAATCCATGTGCCAAAAATGAAAATGAAAATTTATCTTTGACTACCAAAACATAGAAAGGGTCCTTATCAAAAACTGTGAGCTCATAACATGTTCCACAAATCAATCCTCAACCTTCCAATAAATGTTTTACTAATCAAGTCGGCCAAGAACATAAAGAATATTAGAACTAAATAATAATTTTTTAAAATATGATCACCAAAATCAATCTGGACCACCAATTCAGCATGCACACAATCCAAGAACATCTATAGGCATCATGAATACAAAAAAAAATTTGAACCCATCCAACCCATTGGATTTGTCAGTATCTCTCATTATGAACCTTAAGAAGACTATCACCACCCTGTGATACAACTTAAAAATTTCTTTTAGATCTATGGATCATGAACCTTTTGAATTGAGAGCACATCAAGATGTCCCAAACATCCTCCTATATGCGCAGAGAAAAATATCCACCTAAATGTGCACACTGAACATTTTTTCTGAGACTTTGTCACCTTCCTGAACAACTTGAAACACCAGTCACCAAACCTGACCTCATAACTCATCCAAACCATCATGTCCACCTTTTTAAATTTTCATAGACAAACTATAGACTCTCTTCAACATATCCTAATTTTTGAAACCACTTATCTACAATAACCTTACCTCACAAGACCTCTGAACATACATCACCACTATCCAAAATGTCATATAGACTCTCCAACATATATGTTGACATGAATGAAAACACATCTAATTAATATTTCTTCAATACATATGTTCATCTTCCCAAAATATCCCCCTTTGGCATTAATGTGAACGTATGATGTGAAAAAAAGAAATCAATAGCTCCCCTTTGATCTCTCACCCCAAGTGTTTTTCACAAGCATTATTCTCCCCATTTGACATAAATGGAAAGACAAAAAAATCTCTCCTTTAGCTCTTCTTTTGCTCCCCCTAAGAACAATAATCACCAAACTAACATAATAACTAACTACTACACCTAAGTAGAAAAATTACATTTAGGATACCATTTCCTAAACTCCTTTTGTCCCTTTTAGATATCTAAATATTATTTTCACTGAAACATCATGACTCTTCTTTGGATCTTCTTGAAATTTGGCTACAAGAAACAAAATTTTCATGCTTTCTTATCTTGTATGAGTCAAGTACAACCAAACCACCAAACATTGATATGTACCTAGAATGGTTTACTTTAGGGGACTCATCATCCTTTGATAACTTGCATCTGGTCACCATAGTTCTACCCATCAGTTTGAGTCATCTAGCCCAAACTTCTTCAATAATTCCCTCACATACTTGGCCTAAGTTATGAAAATCCCATCTTTTGATTGAGTAATTTGAAATCCCAAAAATAATTGTCTTTCTTATCATGGAAATTTCTAAATTCCTTTGGATTTCCATTGCAAACTCTTTTCTCAACTTATCATTACCTCCAAAGATAATGTCATCAAAAAATAATTCTACAATAAAAATATTCTCATTATCTACCTTGAAATACAAATTACTGTCACCCATACCTTTATTAAAACTAAGCTTCAGGAGAAATTTTTCCAATATAGATAACCAAGCTCTAGGGTCTTGCTTCAACCCATATTCAATGCTTTCTTCATTTTACACACTATATCTCGTTGATTATTAAATGAAAACCCATCTAGTTTCTCTATGTAAACTTCTTCTTCCAACTCACCATTTAGAAATGTATATTTCACATCCATTCGATAAACTTTGAAATTTTTATGAGTAAAAAAGGAAATAATTAGCCTTACTACTTCCAATCTTGTCACTGGTGCAAAATTTTCTTCATAGTCACAACCTTCCATTTGAGCATATCCTTTGTACACCAATATTTATTTATTTATGATCACTTCTCGACCTTCATTCAATTTGTTTCTGAAAACCATTTATCACCAATAATATTTTTTCCTTAGGCCCAGGAACAAGAATCCATGTATTGGTCTTCTCAATTTGTGATAGTTTTTCTTCCATGGCTTTAATCTAATTATCATCTTTACAAGCTTCACTTACATCCTTAGGTTCAATTTCTAAGATTAGGAAAATCTGATCTTTGATAATCCTTCTTCTAGTCTAAACACTAGGTTGTTCCTATCAGCAATTATTTGACCCTTAGAATGATTTAATGTCACATACCTTGGTGTCTTTGGCCTTACACTTTGTTCTAGTTTTCCTTCCTCTCCACTTGGATAGACTTCCCCATCTATAATCACCGTACTATTTGGGACTTGGTTCTAAAATTGATGTTGTTATCCTTGATTAATACTGACATTCTGATTATCAAAATCATAACCAATAGATATGGATAGGTTATCAAGTCTTTCATCAACTCTGACATTATCACTCTCCACTATCTTTTTGAACCTCTTTTTGTAGCACCTTGTTGGTAAACAGATATGGATAGGTTCTCTCTCTCTCTCTCTCTCTCTCTCTCTCTCTCTCTCTCTCTCTCTCTCTCCTTTTATCATTTTGCATGTCTAATATAGGGCGTACACCCTAAATTGTGTACGCCCTATAGTGCGTACACCCTATAGGGTGCACTCACTATAGGTTGTACACCCTTTGAACAACATTGAATTTTACCAAGCCTAAGGCTTGGATTTGCCTTGGAGTTCCAACCCAAAGGCTTGGAGGATTCAAACAGGTTTAAGACGTGTTTTCCAGCAAACTTAGAAAGAAAAAACATTTTTTCTTTTGTGCTCCTCGTCAGGTTTGCACATGGTTCAATAATGATAAAATCAGGCGGCATGATATTGTAGAGCTCTCCAATTTCTATCTAACCATGTAATTTATTTTTAATTCTCATTAGATTAAGATTTTCATCTCTAATTTCTTTTCTAAGTATGTCCAATTTTTTGTCAAAAACCAACGTGTATTCATTTGGGCTTAGATTTTGGCTCGTTCATCGAATTTTGAAAAAAATTACGTTTTCAGAAACTAGAATTTTTTCCACACACTTTAATAAAAGATGTTTTGATTTTGAATTAGTTTTCAATGATTTCTAGGGGGAGCACACATAAATTTCACATTTTCAGTATGTGTCCACTTCATAAAATGGCAAAAAATCACAATTTCATAAAATAATTAGTAGAAAAATCCGGGATAAACTAGGTGGTGTTAGCTAATTTCTCACTGGAGAAATTATTTTTTTTTGAAAAAAAATATTAATATTTTAGGGGGAGCACACCAGATGCTATGTTATGTTTTTTCACAAAAAATAGGACTATTTTTTGTGCTCCCCCTATTTGAGAGCCTTAATCTTCACCATTTCTAAAATAAATTAGTAGTTTAGAAACTAGATTTGAAGTAGAACAACTCTTGTTTTTGTCACATTTTAAAATTTTGAGTGTAACTATCCTCAATTTCCCATTGAAGTTTATTGTTTGCTGATTTGAGAAAAAAAAGTAGCATCTTATACCCCCTTTTTGGTCCCCCATCTTTGTGCACTTACCCTCTACCACAACTAGCTTGAGAGGCAAGGCTGCCAATTGTGGATGTCCTGCGAACAATTTGCACTTCTCAATTTTTGACATAATGATATGCATCTTTAGACATCCTGGTCCTATGTAGATTATTCCAAAGGATTTTGAAAGCTATGACGGTGGAAGAAAAATTCCCACCACAAGATTCATCATGGAATGCTCTTAATAACTCTGTTTGCTGCTCAACAACAACACATCTGAGGAAAGTTTCATCCACTCCTCTTTTATACAATACATCCTTAGAGATAACATACTTAGATGCCTTTAGGTTCAAATTATACCTTTCTCGAGGACTCAAGTGCTTAGGGAATGTTTCATATGTAAGGAAGTATGTCACATATTAGAACCACAGATCGGTCAAACTTACAAATAGGACCATAGGAGCTTCATCTTCTTCTTCTTCTGAGGGCTCTCCATTTTCTTCTATTAACCTACACATACCTCAACCTCACACCAGATTTTTTGGCTTAATGATAAGGTTATATTCTTGAATCTTAGTTACCCATACAGATCTATTATTCATTCATATTTTCTTGTGTCAAAACACTTTTTACTGTTGTCTCTGGAATGTATATAGTAGAAGGCGAGTGCAAAATGTAGTACCTGAATTGTTTCACTACTTTCACTACTGCAAAGGGATGGTTTAAAATTTGAGAATATTTGAGTTCATGTTTCTTCAATGGCATGCTCATGAAAGAAAAGGGTGTCTTCTGTCCTTTGCAATTCTTCTATGTCAAAATACTGAACAGAGTATGCTCTGGTGCATAATAGTAAATCATAGTCTTTTTCAAAATATGGGCTTGTCAATATGGGGGCTCAATATATTGATGCTTTGATATCATTGAAAACCTTCCTCCCTCATTCCACTTAAAAGGGTGCTTCTCACTTATCATATCTACCATGTTCCTGGTGATCTCTAAAAAATTCAGGGACAAAAGCTCTTAAAAAGTTTAGTTGGCCAAAGGATTTCAAACCACTCCTATAAGAGGGTAAGTTAATTTTTTGGATAGCTTTAACCCTATCAGGATCAATTCTGACTACCTCTTTCAAAATAATATGCCCTAACAATTTACCTTCTTCAACAAAGAAAATGGAATTTTTTAGATTTAGGGGTATACTATGACTTCTGCACCTCTGTAGCACTGTCTCTAGATCTTTGAAATGATCACCCCCTCTTTTTGAATAGATAGTCAAGTCATCTAAATAAATCATGATGATTTTGCTTCATAGATCTCCAAAGGAGGAGTTCGTTGCACTCTGAAATGTGGCTCCAACGTTAATCAAGCCAAATGGCATTCAGTTGTATGCAAAGGTACCCCATGGTGTTATAAAGGTTGTCTTCTACTTATCATCTTTTGTTACATAGATTTGATTGTACCCAGAATACCCATCTAGCATCAGTATTACTTCTGATCCTGACACAGTCTGGAGGACATATTCCATTACTGGTAATGCGTAATTATCTTTTAAACTAGCCTGTTTCAGATTTCTGAAATCGATGCAAATTCTAATTTCATAGTTCTTTTTCCTCACAGGGACTATATTGAAAATCCAGGTAGAATGATGGATGGGGAAGATAATCCTAGCTTGTAGGATCTTTTCCACTTCCTTTAATATGGCTTTGGATACCTTTGGATTATAATTTATGAGCTTTTGCCAAAAAGGCGTAGCATCAAATTTCAAAGGAATATAATTTCTAAACTGGTCATCTCTGAATTTTTTGAGGTCTTCATACCTCCAAGAAAAAACATCCCTATACTCTTTTAATAACTTTTCCAGATCATCCCTTTCTTCTTGAGAGCATGTTTTTCCTATTGAAATCCATTTAGGATCACCTTCGTCTCCAATATCAATCTTGTCATACTCCTTGGGATTATGAGAGTGTGACACTTTCTCCTTAATTGTACTATAGTCCCTTCTATGAAACAAATGTTCTAGAGACACTAGCCCCTTGGAAATATTGTTTCCTTTTAATTGAATTATCTCTTCATCTTCTGTAGCACCTTCATACAGTTCCCTGCACTCACCATTAGAACCTTCAAAGTATATATTAGTAAAATTTTGAACATAACAAATGAAACCTTTGTGCTCAGAGTCATTATAAAATTTTTGCCAATGATGTACATTATCTGGTACTCTGGGTCTATAGACCATTTCTATTTTATTACTATGTAATTTAAAATCAGGATATGGTAACAACAATGAGGCGGAGAGTGCTAAAGAATCTACCTTAGCATTTAAACTTTAAGGTATAACCTCTATGGAAAAGGGATCAAAATAATCGATTTCATAACATACTAAGTTCTTGTAATGCCTCAATTTTTTGTTTTTTGACAGAGAACTAACCTCTTATCTGTTTCATGATCAGTTTAGCATCACCCTTCATGATTAGCTTCTTGATTCCTCTAGACTTTGTTTCCTCTAATCCTAGCAGCAATGCTTCGTACTTGGATGTATTCTTGGTATTTCTAAAATCTAATTTAAATGAAAAAGAAATATATTCTCTAACAGGAGGAATTAGCACCACTCCTACTCCTAATCCTGAACTTGAACAACTACCGTCAAATTCTATCCTCCATAACCATTCCTCTTCTGGAACTTTGGCCACTGGTTCAGGTCCTCCTTCAGAAAGAATCATATAATTACAAAAATGGCACTCCTCATAAAGTATTTGAGCCTTGGTATTGTTGGAAGGGACCATTGTGAATTTTATTTTAGGCTCCAGTTCTAGTTTTATCTTTTTCTTGTCCACTGGAGTAATTGCCTCAGACCAATCCATATTTATATCATCTCCCATGTCTTTGCTGAAAGTTCTACTAAGCAACATGCCATAACTAGCTGGGATGTCTGCAACTACAATTGTCAATTTCAATCACTTATCTGGGCATGTTGCAAGAACATCTTGTGCATCTTTAACTTGACCCATCAACGACACTTGTTTCCCATCCATAGAATATCATTGACCAAACATGTTGGTGAGGGTGAGGTTGAGGGCTCTGGCAACTAGGGAAAGCATTATATGATCAGATGCACCTGAATCTATGATGTAATTACTGAGTTTATGTCCATTCAAGAGTAAGGAAATGTAGAAATGGTCAGGCTTCTTCTCCTCAATTTCATTTTCTATGGAATTGATACAAGGAGGATCCTCTGGTGTCTATGGGGTATCTTCAGATACAAAATAGGGGGTTCTTCTACTTTAGTTGTTTCTCCTACAAGGGATTTATTAAATTGAGCGGCTGAACTTGATTCTCCTTTCACATATTTAACTAGTTTGTCAATCTCCTTAGGGTTCATCCTTAGATACTTAGCTAAAGAGATTGAGATAGAGGTGGATTTACAAAACTCAATAAAATAAAAAGCAAGAGGTGAGGGGGTCATTATATCTCTTTGTAGTATTTTGATTCCTGAACTCTTCAGATTTGAGGGGGTATAACTACCTCCAATTTCCTCTCCTTTGGAAGAAGTGTCATATGTACAAGCATCAGGAGAGAACTTTTGATTATGTTTGTTTCTATTCAGGAACACATATGATAGATCTTGCAGAGTCACCAGGATATTTTTTCCCCTTTTGGAATAAGCCTCATATTCCAGATAAAAAGAACTTGAATGCTTGATTTTAGTTGTCTTTTCTTCATGAAACTCTTCTATCCTAATGGTATCTTTCGTTGCATTTATTTGGAGACACCTCAAACCTTCAGCACATGTTTCACCATCATGATGAGTTGTCAAGTGAAATGAACACATGGTCTCCTTAGGGGTTGCCTTGATTTGCAACTTAGGCTATACACCTGTTAAGAGAGGAATCTTTTGATGAGGAAGATTGTATTATTTACGATTGAAATGTTGATAAGGAGAACCAACTCTATCCTAATACCTTTTGAGCATTGCCATGTCTTTAATTAATCTCTACATTAGATGATCTATTGGAGTGGAGGAAGAGGTGCATGAAGATTGAACTTATCTTTTCCATTTCCCTATTGTGATGAACATGTCTTCAAGATGAATGGCTTGTCTTTGTGCGGAGTTTAAATCAAATACTCCACCCTTCAGTAGATGAAAACTTATATCAGGTGGCACTGCATTAAGAAATAATATATTTTTTTTCTCATTACTAGGTGCAAAATTTGCAGGGATCCTATATAATATCCTATTGAAATTCACTACAAATTCCCACATAGCTTTGTGTATCTCCTTCTTTAATTGGCTCAATTGAAGTAATAAAGATATTTCATTATTAAAGGTTTTAAATCTTGCCTCAAAGGCATTCTTTATATCATCCCAACTGGTTATGGAGGTGTGAGGTAAATGATTGAACCAATCAGCCACCACATCCATTAAATTTTTCACAAAATGTCTAACTGTAATTTCTTGAGTCTAGACACTGATAACACCACATGTAGTGTGGAAAGTGCTGAGGTGATCTTTTGTGGGAATCTTTCCATCTCCATTGAATTCAAAAAATATTTGGTTAGCACCCTTGGGTAAAGAGGTGGGAGGGTTTAATCCAAGGTTCAAAGGACCTATGTTTTGACCCCAAGGCTAGTTGGTAGCCATGGTTGGAAATCTAAATTTCAAAGGTTGAGTATTAAAAATAAAGGGTATTACAATACTCGGTGGGATGACATCTTGTACAATCTATGATACAACATGACATGTAGGAGGTGAGGAAGCTCTATTATAATTCTTGGTTTTCTTTTTCTTGAGTGTATTAGAATCAGGGGCAAAATTTAGATTTTTCAAAGCTTTGAAGTCTTCATCAATCAACCCTTTGCTTTGATCACATCTGGTATATCTTTTCTCAGCTAGCTTTGATATCCAAACTAGCTCTCAGTTTCTTGTAGGAGCATGAGAAAGTCTGTCTACGACAACTCCCTCTTGGGCCACAGGTAAGCCTCTTAGAAGTTTAGCAACTTCTTCCTCTTCTTCCAACACTTGGAGGGTTTGTTGGAACTGCTGATTACAATGTCTATATTGCTAGGCTACTGCAGGTAGGTTTGAAATTAGATCTTCTTTTTTGTTTTCAAAAACTAGATATGGCTGAAGTACGAGAAACACATCATTATGTTTTAATACCATTTTGATGAAATATGACAATTTAAAGCCTGGTGCTTGTCACAATACTCACCAGTAGAGTTGCAAAAAATCTATTGGTGAACAGGTTTGTCTCCACACTAAAAAAAATTTATATTGACCCTAATCCCCTTTGAAGACAAACATCTCACAACAATTGGGTAAGCATGAAATATTTGCTTCCCTATGAATTTTATGAGGTACAACTCCCTCTCAAAAATGTTCAACGAATTTTTGAATGAAATACAAACAATGCACTTTTAATGAGAAAGTACGCAAGGATCTCTCAAATACTCCTGGGTATTGAGGTGCTTCCAGAGGTCATAAAGATAAATTTTAAATTTTGAGGGAAACACAATTCTTCCAACTATCTAAAATTACTTGCTTAAACATCTAAAAAAAAAGGAATTGCATGGAAAGATGAATAATCACGGTGCAAAAATTAATAATCAGAGCAAGAGATATACCAATCCACAAAGTAATCAATATATTACAAGTTCAAATTAAAATATCTAAACTGAGAGTTTGCATTAATATCTTTATACGGTAAGGATCAAAGTCCAAAACATGTGCAAAACACCGTATTCTTTCAATCAATTCTTTCGATAAAAAAACCTAAAACTTAACAGGTGTAACAAGTCCAAAAGACTATATCTTTTCAAAAATTCTAACACTTCCCCACTTTTTGCTCCAACATATATAGTTTTTCAATTTAGGAGGCCTCCCTGGAAGCTCGACCTCTTAGATTGACAACAAATAAAAATAGTTATGAACCAATAACTAATAAAATTAATAGTTTTACAACAGCTGTCCCATTATCAAAATAACTAAATAGCATGAAACTACTAGAATTGCCCACTACTTATTCTCTGACATTGCATCTAGGACAAGCTTCCAACTCTTGAAGGTGTTCAATAGTTCTTGGGTCGGATGAGAGTGTAAAATTTTCAGCCCAATCTGCTTCACTTGACATGTATTATTTTCCCACTTGACCTCCTGGATTCTCTTCATCTGTTTAGGTAACTTTCCTTTGTTTAGGTATAGAATTGACTCTACATTTTCTATCTTGGTGAAGTCCTGGGTTATCATCTCTTCACTTTCTTTGATAGAGTTCATAACATCTTTGAAACTCTTGACCATAGCACCTGCATCCATATTTCCTTCTTCAAGCTGGAGAATACCTGATGGATTTAATTTCTTGATATCTTTCAGAGCATTAGTGTGCATCTCCTTTATCTCTTTCTCTATGTCTCACATGATTGTGACTGCAACTTTAAATGATTATCCTTTCCACCCCAAGTTTTTCTTTAGTATGAATAGAATGCAGGGATAAACCATTTTCATTGGGTTCTCTGACAAGGATTTGGTCACTCCATATTATTCTATCTGAAGAACCTAGGATATGATCACTGTCCATTTTTCCTCATATGATTTCCAACCTAGAATTAAGGTTTAAATCTCACCTAGCAATGTTTCCCCTTGGGCATAGGCCATTATGAATTCCTTTATAAATTTATTTCATTATTTTATGATGTTGTCAACCCAGTTGTTTGTTTCCTTTATCAAGTCTCTTCCCTTTTGCATTTATTTCAGAAACTACTTGTGATCAAAGGAGTTGGGATCAAAGCTCTGTGGAGCCTGAGCCAGCAATAGTGACCCTACACTACTTAGTGAACTAAGGAATTTGGACATATTTATCATGAGTTGTTTAAGCTCTCTCTTTCCTTTTCCATCCTTCTAAGATTGACCGAGCATGTGGTCAGCAGAAAATATGAACAAATAATCTCTGGTATCCCGATTCAGCACACCAAACTCCATTTTTGTGACTTCAAAGACTTCTACCTCAGGTTCTTGGATTCCTTCTTTCTATTTAAAGGTTGCAATTTAAGTAGTCACCTTTCATGTTGTCAGATTTGTGGTGAGCCTTGCATTACTCTTGATTTTCTCCACCTTCAGAGAACAAGCAACATACTTAGTGATTATTTCCTTGACTGGTAGAGATAGAGGCTTGAAACTGCATTTTCTATTCACTGAATCAGTTAACCAAGGAGGAATCAAGTTGGAAGCTAATCTATTATCAATTATTTAAATAGTAGGTGTCACATTCCTATTAAGCCTTATTTTTATACCCTCAGATAGTTCTTGATCCTTCTTCTGATATTCTGGTGAAAAGGAAATATCTTCATTGTTGATTTCAACATCTATATAGCTATAATCTGTGGAAGCCATTTGTGCATGAGTCTAGCACCTGGTCCTTGAACTCGTACGAGGTGTAGTGGGGTGTCTACTTGCAGCTACCTTCTTTCTAAACATAGGGATGTCACCTGCATCATTAATAAAGAGGGATGGATTAGGGGTGTTAAGAAACAATTTAATTTAGACGTGGTTCAATTTAACTTTTATAGGAGATGTAATTGTTGTTCCAGTTTTCCTTCTCTTTTTTAACCAATAATCTATGAATCCTAAGATTGACTTGGCCATCAGTTTTATGTACTTCTCTTCTTCCATCATCCAATCTCTTTTTGGCATGATTGCTGGGTTTGAACCTTCATAACCAGGTTCAATAATCTTAGAATTATCTTCATCCAAACCTTCAATGTTGAACTTAAACTGTAGGGATTTGATCTGAGAGATTAACAACTTGGAATGATCCTTTTTCTTAATGACTTCTTTGGTTACTGCAATCCTCCCACAAAGCTTCAATGTGTGGGGACAATTTTAGTTGGCCATCCAAACTAAGGGTCCTCCTTGTGAAACCCAACTGTGAAAACCTCTCCTTTCTTGATAAAATTGCATATGAAAATTCACCAGATCACTTCCTATTACTGAGGCGTCGATCATTTTTTTTTAGGTGAGGGCTCCAGGCTTTATTGGGAACATAGAATCCCATTTTTCTTCTGGAAGACTATTTTTTATCACTGTGAACAATTTTCTACACACTTCCACCAAAATAAAGTAGTCAAAAGTGAACCTTGGAAACTTGAGGGGTTCCTTATCAAAACCTCTCACTCTAACATAAGTAAATCGGGGGAATTGAATGTAAAAACTACCATAGTTTTGAACTAGTTTTTTTCCTCCAAGGAAAGCCTTTGCTCTGTGGCTCTAGATAATTGATAGCATAAATTTACAAGGAACACATCATGTAGCCTTCAATATTCTTCAAGTACTCTGTGTCTTGTAAGCAGGGGACAATACTCATAGATATTAATGTCTTCACTCCATGGTTCATTTGGAAATCCTATAAGATCTTGGATACATTCTAGACAATAAATCAAATATGAGGACATATAGAATTCCTTTTTTACTACCTATGCTTGTTTGAATTGGTCTCTTATTGAACCAACAATTATCTCAGCCCAGTCTAGACTTTTCCCTCCATTTAGAGTAATCTCTATGAAATGGTAAATCTTATCCTCGAAAAGAAGCACCTATGCAGAACCTCTCAGTCTGTGTAACAAGACCAATAAGTCATGAATATGAGGCTCCATATGATCCTTATTGAGAATCTTGGGCAACTTGGAACCCCCTCTGTAGTTCGATAGAGTCCACTTGCAAGCAATATTGCTATGATTCATGTCACTTCTCTCTCAAAATTGAGCTAATGACCGGGTTCCAAGGTAAAACTAGAAAAGGCTTCATTGGGAAATTTAAAGACCAATATGATCATCTCTCTGGTTACTAAAAAAATACTTTGGCCATCATTACTCAAAATATACTTAGACTTGACATCATAATGGTTTATGCACTGTTGAATTAGCTCGAGGCTAATTGCAGCTAGGGGAAAAGTGGTGGCTTGAAATAGTCTACTAGACATGATCTCCATAAAAATTTCATTCTCAACACAGTCCTTGAATTTATCAAACATTTTTTCTACTTCAACTCCCATTAAGTCTATGTCTGAAATCACTAGAGCTCGACACTCTAAACTAGAAATATTTCTGAAAAAAATGCATGATGGACTTCACTTTCTTTCCCCAAAATAAAAAACTGCAGCCTTTCAAAATCACACTAATATGTTGAAAAAAAAAACAAAGGGAGGCTTTCAGAGTTTACCTATGATCTGCTCACTAAGGGAAGCAAGAACTTCTATCTTTTGCAGCCTTTCAAAATCACACTAATATGCAGAAAAACAAAACAAAGGGATGCTTTCAGTGTTTACCTGTGATCTGCTGACTCTAGGAAGCAAGAACTTCTATCTTTTGTAGTCGAGACTCCACAATCTTGTTTTGAAATAAATAGTCAAAATAATATACTTATTTCAACAGATCCACATACCACAAAGTACGGCTAAAAAAGTGGACATTAATTTTGGCATGGAGTTAAGAGTTCAGTGAATGTCATGATGTAACAATTGGCTATCACTTTTCTTTGAAAATTTTTCTGATTCATCATTAATTTCCAATTAATGTCACTACATCACTTGTGCCGATAAATAATCTTCATTAATTTATGTTGATAGCTCAAACTTCCCCCGTGGTTACCATCCCCTCAAGGTTGATTGTACCAATATTCCAATGATTACTTTACTGACATACCACATCACCTGTCACATTGGCCACCAACTCGATCTTTACGTATGTTGTATTTTCCTTTGAACCTCTTTGAACTACTTAGAATTGAGGTTCGAAGAGATTCAAAGTGGTTTATGATTGCATCATGATGTATATAGGGGGCCCCACCTGCAATTACAATCGTTAGACAAAAATATTTTGTTTGAATATTTTTGAACTACTTTGAACCGAGGTTCAAAGGGGTTGAAAGTGGTTCATAAGTGATCAAACATGACAAACACTTGACAAAAGGGATCCGACTAGACAAAGATAAATTTGAAACATTGTGCTGATTATTTTAGGGAGTAAACATGACCATGAAAACTGATTGATACAGGAGTTAGATGAGAGGGAAGATACGACAGTGAATTTTTAAATTTAGACCAACAAGGGTCAAGGAAACTTAAAAAAGGTGACTCACATAGACCCTAACACACCCATATGCCTTACTTTTGGTAGAATACCCAAGAAATATGCCTTGATCACTTCTTGCATCAAATTTATCTATATCCTCATCTCTCTTGATATAACATCTACCACCCAAAATTTTGAAATATCTGACTATAGGAATATTTCCACACAAAATTTCTTAAGGTGTCTTACATGCATCTCCTTTTATTTATTCTCTGCTGAGAGTGTATACTGCAATGCTAACTGCTTCATTCTAAAATATTTGTGAAACATTTCTTTCAAGCATCATACTCCTAGTAGTGTTAAGAATATAATTGTTCTTTCTCTCCTCCACTCCATTGTACTATGGAGTTCTAGGAGTAGATAATTGTCTCTTAATCCCATACTTTTTACAAAAAGAATTTTATTCAATAGATGTGAATTCAATCCCGTCTTAGTCTGAACCATTTTCTTAAAGATCTTGAACTTATTAAAAACTTTAGACTTTTCTCTTAAGAAAGTTACCCATACCATCCTACAATAATAATGAATGAGAAACATGAAATATATATCACCTTGCAGACTTCTTATTTTAGCAAGACCACACAAATCAATATGAACAAGATCTAACAACCCATTTGAATTTTTCGTCTTACAGTAAAGAGTAACCAAGTAAACAATCGAATATAATAATGGTTATTGGAGTCCACTTCAAGAGATAAAGTGGACCCAAATATGTTATAGTACATCTTGATGACATGCAACTGATTGAATGTTTGTAGATGTTAATTTGATCACTGAAATTCATAAATATAATGCAAGACATTAAATCAGTTAATGGATTGTATTGTCATTGATGTCAACTTGATATAATCTAATTGGTTATAATCAAAGTGTCAAAGACTTCATAGAATCAGAAAGATAAAGAGTATGCTTTCAGTAATGCATAAAAGACAAGAATTCACTATGTGACTTCAAACACTAACGGCTAGTGGAACCCGATGAACATAGATCACCGAAAGTTAAGTCATAGTGATGCCTACGCAAGAAACCTGATGAGGAGATTCACAAGCATGCCCGAAGGACAGACAACCCCGATAGAGAAGCCTAAGGAGAAATAGAGAGTTCACTAAACCTATCAAAGAGTTAAAACACCGAAGTTAACTAGAGTTCAAAAATGACAAAATATGTAGCTGGTAGAGCTAAATATAGACTTAACTGGTAGTTATCATTGTTTTCATCGACAAGATAAAGCAAGAGATAAGTAAAGGATTTAAAGTTGTTTTGTCTAGTTGGAAAGAAGATTTATACGAGATAAAACATGAAATTATGCTTTAAATCAGATTGGTTAAGATGGTGGATCAAACCAACATCAAGAAAATCAAGAACCTAAAAATGGTGATATCATGTCTATAAAGAGATAACTTAATTCAACATGAATTAAGGGGAGTGAATTAAAAAGAGGATGCTGGAGAGAAACTAATGAATAACAACTTCATACAGTCCTGATCAATCAAGTTGAGGAAAGAGCTAAAGAGTTTCAACAGAGCATAGCATCACCGAGTAGAACACGAGTGGAGCAAAGGTATTGTAAAGATATATTGATCAGATTGGTTTAATGAGCTTACAATAGATCTGAAAATCTACAAGTATAAGTTGTATATGTCAACAGATCACATTGTTTTAGTTTAACCATTGATTCAGAAAGTCTCTTAACCGAGCAGGATTTAAAGATCCTTTCTATATTGAGATACATCCCAAGGAGTATCAAAAAATATGATCATGAAGATAGCGTGAGATGCCAGATACCATTTAACAAACTAGAAGAGTTTGGACAACGAAGGTAGCATAGAAATGCCTAATATCAAGTGACAAACTAATATTTTAAATCCTCTAACAAGGTCACACCTAACAGTTTGTTTGTAACCTTTAATAGGGTTGGATCTTCACCAAGATAACTTTAGAAGAGTGAAAATTTTGGGTTACCAATCCCAAGTGGTTTTTCCCTTAACAGGATTTCCACGTTAAAATCCATGTTTCAATGTGTTTATCAATCATTACTTTAGCATTTTGTATTACACATAGCTAATCTAGATTGATCAGTATACTCTAAGTAATTTACTATTTTTTTTGTAAATTGAAAGACTGTTATTCGGTAAACATAAAGAATAAGGTTTAACAAATCACTTTGAGTAGTAGTTATTTAAGAAGTATATTTGAAGGCATTCATCTTATAGGACGAAAGATAACTAGAGGCTTAATATTTTGGTACTAAGTTTTTTGGGTTGATTAATTGGGATATTTTTGAGGCCACTGATTCACCCCCCCTCTCAGTTGTTACTAACACATCTTTCTAAGAAGTACCAAATTATTGTTGCACAATAACACATACTCCAAAGTTAGCATCAAATGTAATGAGTAGATAAATAGTGTAGCACACAACTAGTCATCCCATAAACATAATCCAATGAAAATGAATTAATTTAAATCCACACACGCCGTGGTAAGACCTATAGAAAAATCTTAAATCAACTTCCAATGCGATTCTAGACCAAAATAATATGATCTAAATAAGAAAAAAACCGATTCAGCTAGAGACCAACACAAACAACAATGCTTAGAAACATAACATTAAAACTTCTTTGTAGAGAATATCAATGCTTGAATTATGGATTGAGAGACTACACAAAATTTTTGAACATGTCCTCAAAAATATAAAACTAAAAATAACACTATAGATTAATGAAGAGCTTTTGCTAGACCAGTCCTGATAGATAGCCACGCTTTCACCAAACCACTACTACCAGCTATTTCAATTGAACCCCTAAGGAATTGGAAATATAATAATACAACATAACTCTACCATGCCAAGACCTAGTACAATATTGAGAAGTTAGAGTCAGGGTTGGACCCCTATGAATAGTATAGCAAGAAAGGTTAGGGATATTAATGAGGATATTATTAAGAAAAAAGATAATCTGGTCAAGAATTTGTAGGCTGGTCTATAGAATTTTCTCCCCTATTATTGTTGTTTGTTAGTGTCTAGGTCCTCTTTAATTGAGTACTAGTTTTTTCTTGAGACATACCATATTTTTATTTTATATAAACTTGGGTTTCCGATCCCTATAAAATATATTTTCCCCTAGTAAAAAATATAATAATGCAACAACCACATAACATCTACATTATATCTAGAACTGCAAACTCACATCACATAATGTGATAGAATGCAAAGTATTCTCCAATATAAACCTCAAATATTGATTCATAGATATTCTATCTTCTGATACTATAATCTTATGAAAATAACACATAGTTACTCAAGAGAAACACTAGAGATCATATGAAAATTTAAACCCATATCAAGTTGACATCAATGACAACAAAAACTTTTATTACTAACAATGATGCTATTTATGGGTAGAAAAGATTGTCACATTGATTTTAGACAAACCTTTTAGTTATTTAAATAGTGCCAAGATTGGGTTAGTAATGAAATTATATACAACTTGAAAAAGTTTTTGTAAACAATAATTTATTTATTTAGTTTATATAATATATTAAATTTAATAATTTTTGTTTATTTTTTTGGAAATTGATTAGTTAATTATTGAATCAAATAATTTAGCTTATTTACACATATTTAATCATAATTTAATGTATAATATCTCATCTTTCTTTTATAAAGAGAAATCAAATAAAAAATATTATTATAGTATAATTAATTGAAAGTATTTGGCGTGAAGATAAATGAAAGGGGGATTTTCAAAGATATTTGTGAAGAGAGTACAATTAAAATAATTATAAGATTTATGTTAGGATAAAGGTGTTAAGTAAAAAATAAGACTTTTCATGTTGCAATACGTAACGATACACAAACACTTAGTGAGCCATGATACCGATAGAGAAAAAATCATAAAACATTCTAATTCATGGTGCACTTGACATAGTCCTATTTATAATTAGATGAGAAAACTACACTCTAAGACCAATTAATAAAGCCCATTTTGGTCCAATGTTAATAATTTAAAGAGTAAGTGAAACTTATTAGATTGTAACTTAGAATATTAGATTTATGTATATGCTATTATTCAAAAGAAAGATGTGTTACTTACATTATTAAATTTAAGATATATTTTTAGAGATAATCTTTCTAAAATCCTACATTATTATAATGGTAACAAATGGATATCTTGAGAGGAACATTTTTTATTGCTAATGCTCTCATTTCTTCTCGTGCTCTAGGTTTTCTACACGTTAGAAAGGGACATTTGATGTTGTTTACTGATACATGAGGCTCATGGGATAGACATAATTATCAAAAAATGTTTCAAGGAGAAAGATTGAAAATTTTGGAGATGTTTGGGAGGATATCTATGGATGGTTGTAGGGTGGGAGGAGGTATTTCTATGGGTATGACCAAGGAAGTCAAAGCCAAGCCAAGTTGCAAGCAAATAATAATATACCCATTACTATATAGAGTGGGTTTCCTACTCAAGTGGAGAGGAATTGGACAAATGAGCCAAAACGAAAGGTAGGAAAGATATTTACGTGAGGGTACTATGAAGAATAAGAGTGCAATACTAGATATGAATACGAGGATGATTTTTTAGATATACAAAATTTTACTATGTAAAATACTGCAAGATTTGTAATTAATATTTTAAATGAGAAAGTAGAAAAACCAGTGTTTAAAAATGAGAGGTATTTTTTTAAAAAAGGGATTAATTGTGAGGTTAAAAGGGTTTTTGAAAAGCATAAATGAATTGCATAAGTGGATTTTAAAAATCTTGTGCCCCATTTTAAAATGGGATGTTCAAATATATCTGGTAGTCAAGGTTTTTTTTGTAATAGTATTTAATAATGAAAAAGATATGAAAAAGATTATTTCTGACTACTAGTGAGGCTAGAAGGAGACACTCCAACAAATGTTAAAACTTTGGTACTCGAAGGAGACACTCCAACAAATGTTAAAACTTTGGTACTCTCTTTATATTTCTTTCAAGTTGTAGGTACTAAACACTTCTGGATGTTAAGAGCCGAGGAGGGGGTTAAATCAACATGAAAAAATAAAATAAACTTATTATGTGATACCAATTTAGCACCTAAATGTAAACCAACTAATAATTATTAAAAAGATATGACAATAAAAACACATACATAAGACCACTAGATTACTTGGAAAACCCAACATGGGAAAAACCATAATAAGAATCTCAAACTATATAAATAAATGCTTACAATATTTGGTCTAGGCACACTACCATGGAAGTAAATTGATCCTCAATGTAGAAATTCCAAGCAAAAGAACCCTACATTAGTATAATACATAGATCTATGTAACTCGCTATAATCCTATCTAGAAATCATACAAAAATGATGAAATCAAAGATGTAGGATCTTCTGCTCAAATGCTGTAGATAATGTGTCAAGTTTGTGCACTTGAATATTTTATCTTCCTAAATCTCATTACTCTTCTTTCACATTCAATATATACATTATTATCAACAACTCCACACTCAATTCATCCTTCACACTCATAGGTCAGAAATTCAGCTATGCTTGTCACAGAAAGATAAGCAATATTTACAAAGTCGGTCACCATGAGAAAAAATATTCATTGTGGTTTAATCCAAGAGATAAAAGGGACTAAAAATATTCATAATATATCATCCAAAGATTTTTTTCATTAGGTTTCAAGCATTGCAAATTCTATTAAGATGGGACCCAAATGAAATATGTAGAAACACACCAACAGATCGACCCAAAAACACTTTCCAGTGCATACGATCCCACGTGAAGCATATCAAAACTTAGAAGGACCTCATTCATTTTCTCAATCCTTCGTCTAATGTATATAAGGACCAGTAAGTCATAAATTATTTCATCAAAGTTAGCTTAGTCATTGAAAGATCAATAGAGATAGTAATAATGGATGTAGAACAACATATCTTCATTTGCAGAGAAAAAAATATAAGACATTCAAACTAGAACACTAATTATACGTTAGAAACATGTCCACCAAATTGAATACCTTGAGATTTCATTGTATAGAAATACAAAACTTTCTCCAAACCCATCCCAACCATTCCTAACAGCCAACATTTCTATTACCAAACAATAAAACATAATTTCTTCTTTAGAAATACTATTGACTTCAATAAATGATGGTACAATATTCGTAGACCATGCATTATAGTACCAAAACCACAAAAAATCAACTTCTTATGTAGAAAATTCTATCATAAGGATTTCAAATTCACTTTCTTGTGTATTTTAGCTTCTCATTCACCCATCTTCGTATTATCATCACTACTCATTAGATTAAATAAGTGAGCTTAGAACATAAAATATTCTTTCCTGTATATAAAACTTTAGGTAAACTTTCCTACATTTTAGCCTTCAAATACACTTTCCTACACATAAAACTTCCTACACTCTTTCCTGCATATCAGATGCCTTCATAATCCTATACACCTCAAAATCGTGTCTTCATACTTCTTCTGCACTCCTCAACATTAGGTTTACATTAATGTACAAAGAATGTTGACATCAATGAAAACAATGAATACATAATGCTATTAGCAGATAAATTGTTGGGTAGAAATTTGGAAGTGCATGAGGGTTCTTTAAATCATTTACATGCTACCTATGATTGTATCTTGGCGAAGATAGATGTGACAAAAGATCTCCCAAATGATGTTTTTTTGAAATATACTAATGGATGTTGGAAGAAACCTTGAGATTACACGGCAATTATTTTGAGATGTTGAAGATGCTTATAAATATGACATATTACTGGTCATTGTTCCAAATGTAAATAAAAAAATGAAACTTGTTGGAAAGAGAGTCTCACCTTTATAATTCCGTGGAGAAAGAAAATGATCACCGAGATAGCTCCCCAAAGGTATTGAAGGATAAGGGAGATTATAATGGAGCATTTAAACAGACTTGAAAGGCCTTATAAATGAGGAAATGAGGTTGAATGTGAAAGCAAATAGTGTTAATGCTGAGTTTAGAGAGATTATGGAGATAACTGGCGGGCCAAAACTTAGAGACAACCTGGATACGAGAGAAATAAATTCATTTGGAGAAAGTTATAAAGAGATTCATAATGTAGCCATATAGGAGGAATGATGGAAGTTAGGGACAAGGAAGAAAGATAAGAGACCAAATATTGAGAGATATTTTAATACACACCTCCAGTCACATTCTAAAGGTGAAGCAAAGGTGAAACAATAAGTCATTAAAATATGTTAGTGGGATTTTACAAGTGGTATTTTGTTTCTTTGGGAGGGTGGCACTCTGTTTGTAGCCTCAACTTGTACATTCCAAGCATAAAACTTGATAATAATAATAAGGAACTATTTTTCTTAGGAAAGCATGTGAATGCCTTGCACTTTAGTTCTTCATTTTGGGCTAAATTTTTTTTGGTTATTATTTATATAATGAAAATGTATAGTATGTGACTCATGATAAATGTTGACACAGCCTAAATATTGATTTTATTCATACTCAATTTTAGTTCCATGATTTGTGCAAATGATTTAGTTCATTTCTATCATTTATAAATTGGAAAAGAAACTACTAGTATATTAATTTAAAATTTGAGTGAAATTTACCTTTCTCATTATTTATTTCTTTCTAAAAAAAATTATAAATTTGTTTGTCTACCACCTTTGAAGTTATATTTGATGACTAACCCTAGATCATTTTCAAATAATATTATACCTAATATCATTGACTAACTCATACACATACTTGCATCATAAGTCAAGGAGGATTAAAACAAGGAATCCATTACTGCATCATCTAGGGCATCTCTCTATGCTTTCTAATTGCATTCAGTAACTTCCAAAATTCATTTACTCAATATTGGAGGTTTTTTATAAGGGAACAAATATATCTTAGCACTAGAAAATATTAAATACACACAACAAAGTTTTTACAAAAAAAAGGAAGATATATACATCAAGACAATCTAAGAGTAAACACAAAAAATATTATATACGTCAAATTGGCATAGGTACATTAGTTATGTAGTTGTCTAGTACAAATTCATAATTATATGATTGATTATACTCATGAGAATCACCCATAATAATAAACATTAAATTTTCAAATCTCTAAGGTAGTAGTATGGTTATTCCCAACTTTATTGCATACCAATAAATGAGATCCAATTATCTATCATAATATATCTTCATAGTATTTATAGTTTAGTATTTTTAAAAAAAATTAATTTCGACATTTATCTATGTGCTTTAATCTTTTTTTTTTTACTAACATTGTCATTTTTTATTTGGAAAAATATTTAATTATTTATATCAAATTCTATTTTCCTATGCGTATGGCGTTCGGTCCGTGTTTTCGCTCTGAGCCATCCATCTGTCATACCGCATTTATTGCGGGATCTTTTTTGCACTAGGGTTAGCCTTTTGTATGGCTCCGGCCAACTTCAGCCCAGCAGTTGCTGCTGGTGCTCAAGTTGAAGCTTCGGATAGCCATGGTGCCTCCTCTGAACAAACGTCCCCGCAAGTTCGTCCCGAAGGTCTTTCACGAGGTAACCTTGATATTGTTCTTAATCCACAGGAATTTGATTCTTCTTGTGAATGGTTAGAAAAGCATACATTGATTGTATATTTTGTGGGTCTTACTCCTCCTGAAAGTATTCTCAAAGATTGGGTCAACAAGAGCTGGACCCCTCATGGGGTCCGTCTTGACGGTGTGCAAAACCTTACCAAAGGTTTTTTCCTTTTCCGGTTTGTTAACCCCTCTCACGTGGAAGCGGTTTTTAATCGTGGACCCTGGACTGTTAGGTCCTCCCTATTGGTTTTTCAGAAATGGTCTTGAGATTTTACTGTCTCAGACGACAAAAAAATTAGGGTTCCAGTTTGGGTCGAGTTCCCTGGCCTCCCTTTGCCATGCTGGCCATTTATTGAGTCTATTGCTAAGACCAGGTAGGCAAAGTCATTGTCATGGAGCATGAAAATTTTTTTAATGCCCGTCCCCAGGAGCAGGTCTGTGTTGAGGTCAACCTTTCTAAGGACCTCAAGGACACTGTTGAAATTCAGATTGGTGCCCTCACCATCTCTCAAAAGGTGCTTTATTTGAATCTACCCAACACCTGCTATCGGTGTCAATCGACAGAGCACAAGATCAAAGATTGCCCGCTGGCTACCCCTCGAGTGAAACCCGCGCCTAAAGACACGCCGGTCAAAGCTGTCGATGCTGGAAAAAAAGAAGAATGGACTATCGTTACGCGTAAAGGCCAGAATGCCTTAGGCCCTAAGATGACACCAGCCTCTGCTACTGTGTTGCCGTCTCTAGATGCACCCGTTGGTCTTCCTCCGCCAGTTGATGCGCCACCAGCGGTTCCCTTTGTTTCAAACCCTGTTACACAGGGGAAGAGTCCAGCTGCAAAGCCACCCACTCCAGAAGTGGTGCTTGCGCCGCCAGCGATTTCTTTGCCCACTTCCAGGGCTGTGCGTCGGTCTCGCAGTCCTAATGGACACACGGATGACCCAGACAAAAGGCGGTTCACCTCATCTCGAGAATTCCTCCCTAGCTTTGGTTCTGTTCCAGCCTACTTGCAGAATAGCTTCTCCTCTTTTGGGGACGAGGAAGCCATGCAAGAGTTTTTATGAATTTTTTGTCCTGGAATGTGCGAGGTCTAACTGACCTCTCCAGAAAGTACTATGTTCATGATACTTGTCGCAGACTTCAGAATCTGGACGTGCTTTGTTTACAAGAAGTTAAAATTTTTGGGTTTTTGCTTAACTCTTCCTGTCGTGTCATATGGCCGGACAACATTGTCTTTTCTTCTCAGCATGGAGCTGGCAAAGGCAGAGTCATTACTATTCTGTCACCTCGCCTTCATTCTTGTGTTATTACGCATGGATCTGATCCGATGCAATGTGTAACCTGGATTTTGCTATCTCTGCATAATCATTCTTTTAGTATTATTAATGTTTATGCCCCCAATGATGCTGTCGAAAGATCTCAATTATGGTACTGGTTGGCAGACAACTTGCCTCCAGCTACTTGGGTTATGTGTGGGGACTTTAATATGGTTGAGCTGGCCACTGA
>MU224078.1:1398581-1430405 GCA_018584345.1 Thuja plicata | reverse complement strand
TCTATGGAATGATAAAACAAATTAATCTAAGAATTGAAGCTAAACAATCTATATCATCTCATGGTTCTCTATCCAAGCTTTGTTAAGAGAGCTCTCAGGCTTAATCTCTCTCAAGGACAATCCTAGAGTGAGATATTTATGAAAATTAAATGCTCCAATCTAGCTAGAATTCTCAAAATGCTCAAAAATGCTCCAAGATTATATGAGAAAATAACAAATGGTCCTAAACATGATATGCTAGATGTAATGCAAATACTAAAATTCTCTCAAAAAACTCTCAAATGCTCCTCATATGCTCTCAATGTGCCTATAATAAGGATGCTTTTTGCTCTTTAATTCTTGGATCCCAAACACAAAGGAAATAGCTTGTGTTTATAGCTTTTTTCCAAGGGTAGGGGGTAGAGTGAGTTAATCATGATCAATGTTTGGTTAAGTCAAAAGCTTTGAGGTGTTTTCAAATGGAGGGAAAGTTGGTAGGTTGTCTCAAAGATATTAAGAATTAAATAACTCCATAATCTAATTAAATTTGCCATGGAAGGGTGATTGGGTTGGATTTGATCCTTTTGATTTGAACTATACAATTGAAAAATCAATTGCATAATTTGATTAATCCCTTTTGGCTTGAATTTAATTATTTGATTTTATGATTATTTGATCTTTTAATTTGATTTGATTTTTGTCCATTTGATTTGATAAATGTCCATTTGATTTGATCCATTTTTTTTGCATTGATATTTTGAAGCATTTGGCTGAGATTTATAGTTTGGAATGCTTGAGATACACCTGGTCAATTTTAGGTGTCTACAAATGCCCCTCTTTGAATTTATGTGCGAAGCACATTGATTCAAAGAAATCTTGATTGTCCTGATCATTGAGCTGATACTGATGAGCTGATATGAAAATCCTGATATGAAACCCTAATATAAAATCCTGATATGAAATCCTGATATGATATCTTTGATATGAAAATCCGATATGAAACCTTGATATGAAAATTCTGATATGAAATTTTGATATAAAACCTTGATATGAAAATTTTGATATGAAACTCTGATTGATAAAGTTTGAAATTTTAATGCCCCAGATTTGATATAAGATATGTTACAGAATCCTAGTTTGATGATATGATGATGCCCCCTCGAAAATGGAATCATATTGATTGTAGGTAAAAGTTGTTGACGAACAAGGTTAATAGGAGAGATCCAAGATGATCGCATTTCTGATAAACAATGATGTGAAAAGATGTCGAACAAATGCCCCAGTGTGCAGAATATGCAGATTAGGTTTGACTAGGTCAAAAAATCTCAGAAAATAGGTTAAAATAGCTTAAATAGGTTGAAAAATCCAAAATTACTATACATTTTCACTTTTCACTATTGAGATTTTTCTCTGAGCTTCTGACCACTAATAGTGATGGTGGTCCCCATATGAGAGCACAGGTTCGAGTGAGCACGCTGATATCAGAGACCTCCTGACTACGGGCCTCTGGTGAGTGGTTCGAACCCTCTTGGTGCATTTATTGCTTTGAAAATTGCATTTAATGCATGTTTTTATTGCTTTTTATAAAATGATTAGCAAAATTTCGTGTAGGATACGTAAAATGCGGCGTAGGGTAGTAAAAAGCCGCGTCTGCACTGTGAAAAACTGCGTACGGGCAATCCTTAGCCGCGTAGGAGCTAGGTTAAAATTGCCACCCAAATTATGAAATGTGCCGCCTAAAAAAACCATATTTTAAAAGCCATGTATGATGTTTGAAATGCCATGTAGGCTTGTAAAAGGCCACCTAATTGGTAAAGCGCCACCTCCATGTGGTAAAGAGCCGCTTTTAAAGATTAAAAACTCGCTTAGCTTAAAAAGCCGTGTACACTCAGTTAAGTGCCACCTACCATAAAGTTGAAAGTTGATATAGGAAAATAGATGAACTTAGTTCGATTGATCATCCAGATGACTCAATTAGGTTCCAAGCTAGAAAATGTTCGTCCAGAATGTCACGTAGTGTTTAGGATGTTAGAAAAGTCATAATGATGAATATTTGATAGGTCAATCAGATATGATTACAAATTGTCCTTATGTCTCACGATATAGAGGTTAGGAGCAATAAGTTGATACGCTCAAGTTAGAGCAAAGATAGATTTAACATTTTGTGATTGACTTAGAATGGTTCATCAAGAGAAAAACTAACATGATGTACTTTGTTTCAAAATGTAGGAGCATTACCGCAAGCTGCAGGTGCGAGGTGTAGCGTTATGGATATTTGATTTGGTAGATGAGCTTACGCCTCCTGAGCGGTGTACTATTGAGACTTGTGGACTTAGTTTCCTCTTAGATCTTCCTCGGTTTCAGTTGAACCGAGGTTTATTGACAGCTATGGCAGAGGGAATGGACTCTGACCATAATACCTTTCATCTACCTCTAGGTGAGATGACTATTATGCTAGAGGATGTATATAGACTATTGAGGATCCCGACTCATGGAGAGCGGGTGTATTATGATGCAGTATATGATGGCAGTGTTTGCAGATGGGTGTTTGGCGACAACACGATTGCAGATGATTGTATTACTTCGGCACAGTTTGCCTCTTTTCCCACCCTACCAGCATTATTAGGAGCTGTGATAGGGGGATTATTATTGCCATATAAGAGAGGTCATAGTTTTTTGGTTGGATGAGGCCAGATTATAGAGGACCTGACTGCTCATCTACGAAGATTATATTGGGGTTCCTATGTGTTGGCACAGTTGTATCATGATTTTCATGAGATTATATATCAGCGCAGTGCAACTATTTCTGTAGGTGCAGTGTTGTTACAGTTATGGACATGGGAGCATATCCCTATTACTAGGCTAGTCTCAGCACGAGTGCGAGATCATGGTTACCCTTATGCATTTTTATATGATGGCACGGTTGTCTAGCATCGTCTGGGCAAGGTTGATTTTTGGAGATGCGTGATTGATGATATTGATTAGGTGGTATGGAGGCCGTATCTGCAGTGCAAGAGGTGGCGAGAGGATGATGATGAGTTACCCTATATGTTTTCACCTTGATGGATGATAGGTCAATCACCATTGGTGATTGAGAGATTTTGTTGTGGGAGAGTGCTACACCAGTTCGGCCGGATGCAGGATATGCCATAGGGTATGGCACTATATGCCTAAGTATAGGCTAAGAGGTTGATGTGGGGAGCATAGGTTGACTACTAGTCAGCCTGTCTATAGATAGATAAGCTGAGATATGGTGTTTGGGATCTGATGCCACAGGTGGTGGATGTGGGTATGTCAGTAGAGTATCGAGAGTGGTTTCTACAACATCGATACATGAGATTCATGGATTCAGCAGAGCCTATCCCTGATGTTGATGAGCTTTTCAATGATGATGGTGATGGTGGAGATGATGGGGATGATGGTGGTAGACCACGCCAACGTAGAGTTTAGAGGGCACCTAGAGCGCCATAGGTACATAGAGAAGCTGGGCCTCGAATGAGAGGAGGACATGCAAGAGGCTGAGGTGGTGGTTTTAGGTAGCCTAGGTAGAGACTAGCACGAGCACATGTACCTTAGGGGCAGGATCTTTTGAGAGTAGATGCAGACTGGGCTAGGCACAGGCATAGATGGGTCCAGGTGACTAGACAGGTTCCTGGACATATACCACAGGTTGACCCATTGGTCAGCACAACATAGGTTATACCGCAGGTACCCTTAGCACCATAGGCACCATAAGCTCCGCCAACATTATAGGCATCTCTAGTGCCTCCAGTTTTAGATGATATCATGTAGGATGTTTGAGGGTTACAGGCCAGGATGACTGTAGTTATAGTGAGATTAGATCATGTCACGACCATGCTGTAGCAGTCTCTTGCTACTCTAGCTCAGTTACCAACAAGTGTGAGCACTAGTCAGGCACCTCTTGGTGTACAGGATAGAGCAGGTGATAGGGATCTAGATGGTGCAGGGGGTTCAGGAACATGTTTGGCTAGAGATGGATCAGGTGCCCTTGCTGGGTCATGAGACAGATATGGACCCAGGATGTATAGGATTGTATCATATGTATATTTTGATCAGGACTTTGATGTATGGACCATTGTATTGATGTATCTTTGATGTACTGATTATGTTATAAACATTGATGATGGACATTTATCTATGATGATCTTTGATTCCTCCCTTGATGATGTCATGAGATTTCCTTTTATGCATGTCTATATGTTTCTATGATGCATTTATTTCTATTGTGATATGGATGCAAATGTCTTAGAGTAGGACATATATAAATGGATGCAAATGATGTTAATGCAATTTATCTCTATATGTTTTTTTGATTTAACCATGTATGAAATATGCAATGCAATGAATGTAATACTTAGTGCTTATGGTAAATGAAATGCATCTAACTTTTTGTGTTTTTGGATGTATGCAATTTAATTTATGATATGCAGTTCTAAAGGATGATATAGAAAATGAATAATGATTAATGTATCTTTTTTTCTTGTTTTTCTCTTGACATGAATATATAATGAATAATGACTAATGATAATGAATGCAAAGGAAAATTGTATCTTGAATGACTTGGAACCAGTGAATTTGATGAAGTGTGGTCAACTTTAATCCCCACCTTGAACTTGGAACAAATGCTAGAAAGACAAGCCACTTGAGAACTAAGCTTCTGAGAAAGCAAGCTAAAAAGCAACATGCAACTAATCTAACATGCAAAAAAATGCAATTAATCTAACATGAAAAATTCAATTAATCTAACATGAATGCAATTTAATCTAAACATACAAAATGCAATTAATCTAACATGCAAAATGCAATTTAATATAACATGAAGAATACAATGCAATTAATTGTCCTTGAGGTTTGTGAAAGGAATGCAAACGGAGATATATTTTCATCATTGAGCATTGTGGAACTAGGAGTCAATACAATCCTTACTAGTTCCACTACGACCATAAGAATATCAATATGACTTTCCCGCGTGTGGTAACCCCTTCTACGAAACCAAGTGCAACCCTCACTAGTTTGATGACCAACTATGGGAGTATGAATACTGGTTTAATCAGATTCAATGTTGCAAGTGGATGTTGGTATTAAGATATGGAAAATCTAAATAACCAAGGTATCCTTTTGCGTAACCAAACAAAGGTTAACCCTTCATCCTATATGAATGTCCTCTATGGTTCTTTGATGACCATGTCCTTAGATGTATTCACACATGTTAAAGAATCTTCCTCAAAACAGTCACTCAGAAGCTTAAGAAAACATCATGTCCCTTATCATTGCCAATCTAGTTGAAACATCATTGATTAGCTAAAAAGGACATGACTCAAAAAAGTCAATAAAAAACTCATCAAAAATTCCAAGTGTTTGTGAAATGTATCAAGATTTTCAAATAAGAATTCTAGACAATTTGATCATTTAGGGTGTGTCAATTTTTAATCCTGATAAAATAAGGCAATGAGACTCAAGGATCATGTTATGCGTTCATTGTTTAGGGTTGAACAATGATAGTCATCAAAGGTTCCAAAATGTTTCTCTTGAATCTGAAAATCTATTTTCAATGTGTGACCGCAATGTTGCACTATTGAATCCATTTGGTACCAAAATCTATGATGTGTGCCCCCAAGTGATAAATGTGAGCGATGTGAAACTTAGGACAACTAAACTTGGAATGCGACAAAATGCAGCTCTGAGACTTTATTAGGGCAATGCACGAATGACAGATGCAATGAGGATATGGACAAGTGAGATGAGGAAAACTGCAATATGTAAAAATGTAACTAGGAAACACCTAAGGGACAAAAGGTTCCTATTTCCAGGTTTTCACCTCTTGGGATTATTGCTCTTTTTCTCTTTTTTTTTCTACCAAGGTGCCTATTGCTAGGTTTTCACCAAGGCGCTTTTTTTTTTCTTTTTCAAATGTTTTTGGCTTTTTGAATTTTCTAATTTTTTGGTATTTTTGATCTTTTCTCCTTTTTTTGGTATTTTTTGAATTTTCTCATGTACAAGGGTGATGCTTGACTCATCTGATACTCTTCAACTGATACTCTTTATTCTGATACTCTTTCCTCTGAATCAGGTGTGGAACCTTTTAAGATGAATGCTATTGATAGGTTCTAGAAATTCATCACCATCACAATTGACCAGTTTGTAGGTCCCTATCCCAAATGAAGAAACAATGACAAAAGGACCAAGCCAATTTGCTTCCCACTTCCCTTTCTTTTCTCTGTCAGCCTAATTTTTTGGATTTTCTTTTAATACTAGATCTCCTATTTGAAAGTTTCTTGGCTTGATATGTTTGTTATAGTTCCTAGAAATTTGATTCTGATACAATTTCAAATGATCATAGGCTTGGGTTTGATGTTCCTCCAACAATTCCAATTGTTGAAGGTGGGAAAATCTGTAATCCTCATCCGTTATTAATCCATTCAATGAAACTCTGAGGGATGGTATTTCAACTTCTAAAGGAAGAACAACTTTGGCCCCATAAACCAAAGAAAAAGGTGTAGCTCTTGTTGGGGTTCGAATACTAGTCCTATAGGACCATAATGTTGGATTGATCTGAAGGTGCCAATCCTTTCCTGATTTTCCAACTGATCTCTTAAGGATTTTAAGGATGTTCTTTTTGGTGGCTTCTGCTTGTCCATTACCTTAGGGATAGTAAATTGATGAAGAGTGATGTGTAATGTGGAATGTGTCACAAAGTTCATCAATATCTTTGTTCTTAAACTATTTTCCATTATTCATGATGATAGCATGAGGAATGCCATATCTACAAATGATATGATTTAGGATAGACATGGAAATTTGTTTTCCTGTTGCAGTTGATAAAGGGACATCTTCAACCCATTTAGTAAAGTATTATGTCACTGTGATTATGTAGTTGTGTCCATTTGAAGAAGGTGGATAAATCATACTAATCAAGTCAAAACCCCATTGATAGAATGGCCTTGGTGTGACAAAAGGGTTTAATTCTTGTGCCGGTGCATGAATCAAGTTCCCATGGTATTGACATTTCTTGCAAATTTTAACATATTGACAAGCATCTCTTTCTAAGGTTTTCCAAAAGTACCCCATACGTAAGATTTTCTTAGCTAGGTTTAAAAAATTTGAATGTGACCCACAAATCCCCTCATGGACATCTTTTAAAGATAATTTTGATTCATCATCCTCTAGACATCTAAGGAGTGTTCCGTCAAGACCTTTATGATACAATGTGTCAGAAAGGATAGTATAACGGGTTGCTTGCCTTATGAAATTTTTCTTTTGAGTGCGGGTTTGGTCTATTAGTAGGGTTTGATTTTTGAGGTAAGCATAGATAGGTCCATACAATGGAGAGTCATGTCCATGTAAAAGGGCAATAATTTGGGTCTCAGGTAGGTCAAATGTCGGTTTCACCAATTCTTCCACCAAGAACTCATACTTTTCATTTTGATCGGGTAGCTAAAGTAAAGATGCCAAAGTGGCCATTGCATCGGCTACTCTATTCTTGTCTCTTGGAATTTGTATAAAAGTAATCAAAGAAAATTACTTCTTCTAGTTTTCCACCAAGTTCTTGTAAGGCAACAGTTTTTCATCCTTAGTATTATATTCATCATTAACTTGATTAATGACTAATTGAGAGTCCCCATAGACTTGCAATTCTATTACATTCCATTCTAAGGTTGTCTTGATTCCTATGACCAAAGCTTCATACTCTGTTATGTTATTGGTGCAAGGGAACAATAACTTGTAAGATTTTGGGATTGTGTAACCTTGTGGTGTGATCAAAAGAATGCCTGCTCCACTGCCATTTTGGGTATAGGATCCATCAAAGTATAAAGTCCATGTCTTAGCTTTGACATTCACAATTGCAGAATATGGGAATTCCACTTGTATAGGATGTATAGATTCTTGAGGATATTCAGCTAATTGATCAGCTATAACTTGACCTTTGATTGCTTTCCTATCAACATATTCAATGTTGAATAGACTAATTACCATGACCCACTTCGCAATCCTTCTAGTTAAAGTTGTTTTGCTAAGTAAGTATTTCAAGGGATCAATTTAGCTATGAGTTTCACCTTATACAACAACATATAGTGTCTTAACTTTTGAGAGGAAAATACCACTACTAGGCAGGCCCTTTCCATGAAGCTGTAATTTAATTCATATTTGATCAAGGTTCTACTCAAATAGTAGATAGCTCTTTCTTTCCCTTCATCATCCTCTTGTGCCAATAAGACTCCTAAACATTTTTCTGTTGCTAAAATGTAGAGTAATAAAGGTTTCCCTTAAATTGGTGACACTAAGATAGGAGGATTCATCAAGTATGTTTTCAACAATGAAAAGGCTTTTTCACACTCCTCATCCCATGTGAAGATGGTGTCTTTATGTATTAATATGGTGAAAGAATGGCATTTTTCTGCCAATTGAGAAATAAACCTTCTTATAGATTGAATTCTTTCTTGAAGTGACCTCATTTGGCTAATATTCTTTGGAATGTCCATGAATATTATGGGTTGTACCTTTACAGGATCTGCTTCAATGCCTTTTGCTGAAACTATGTATCCTAGGAGTTTTCTAGATTGTACCCCAAAAGCACATTTCTTTGGGTTAAGTCTCACCTTGAATTTTTCTAGCCTTGTAAAAATCTTGTCAAGTATGGAGAGGTGATCTTTTCTCTTATGTGACTTAGCTGAAATTTCATCTACATAATCTTCCATAAAAGTGTGCATCATGTCATGGAAAATGGTAGTCCTAGCTCTTTGATAAGTGGCTCTGGCATTTTTAAGACCAAAGGGCATTACATTCCAACAAAAGGTACCCCACGGGAATGTAAAAGCTGTCTTCTCTTGATCCTCAGGTGCTATGTGAATTTGATTATACCCAGTGAATCCATCCATAAGTGAAAACATAGAATGACCTACCATGAGGTCCACAATAGCATCAATGCTTGGTAAGGGAAAGTCATCTTTTGGACAAGCAAGGTTTAAATATTTGAAATTTGTGCAAACTCTTATTATTTTATCATGTTTGGTAAATGGTACAATATTGGATATCCATTCAGCATATGCTATTACTCTTATAAATCCTACTTTGAGCAATTTCTCTAATTCAGCTTTGACCAATAGGGCTATATGTGGATGCATTTTTTGCAACTTCTGCTTTACGGGCTTAACCCCTGGTTTCACATTTAAGTGATGCATTATTAAACTTGGATCTAATCCGGGCATGTCAGCATATGACCATGCAAAGTTAATTTGTTTCATTTGAAAGAATGCAATGAACTCTTCTCTTTCCAAAGAACTCAAAGATGCTGCTAAGTGAATGAATTTAGGATCCTTTTCTGTTCCAATGTTGACCTTTTCTGTGGGTTCAATAAGTATAGGTGATCTTTCATCTTCATGAGCTAGAAAGGTGTCCAACCTCTCTCCCTTAGGTGCCACAGTTGGGTTTTCACCTTCAGAAACATCCTTTATTTTTACTTTTTTTGGGTCTAGCACTGCCACATGTGGTTTTCACCACTAGACCTTCTCATTTTTTTGTATATTTTCTCTTCATTTTTTGGATTAAGAGGTTGAACATCTACCCCTATCATCATGTCCATAGTGAATTCATTGGTGGAAGAATTGGGTTTGACCGCATTGAGGTATAAGGCCATTGAATTGTCATTTGGGAAGTAGAGTAAGTCATTTGACTCGGACAGATCCCAATCAATAAGTTCGGGATGCATTAAGGACAAAGAATCATTGAATGGGATTTCATTTGAAGGAGTTAAGGACATGACTTCATTAGATGCTTCATACATTGTATCATCATGGTCTATGACATGTGCCTCTTTAAGATGGTCCATGGAAGAAGGATTGAAATCCTCTTCATCAGAGTCCTCTAAGATTTCTATGGGAAAGAAAGCATGTGGATTAAACACTAGGGTAGAATCTCCCACCCACGAAGGTACCCAAGGTTCACCTACCCATTGAGTGAAAAGAGGTGCTTGTTCTATGTTGACTTGTTGAGGTTCACTTGATGTTTGAGTTGAATTCGACCCTTGAGCCATATGTTCTTCATTTTCAACTTTAGGAGGAATTGCATAAGTGTGAATGGTATCAACCTCTATGTCATGAAAAGATTCTTCAGACAAGGAATCCCATTCATAGTCTCGAGAATCATCTTCACTTTTAGAACCTACCATATGGATATGTGTATGGAAATCATGCATGGGACTTGAACTTTCTCCTTTATGTTGAAAACCTATGCCGAATTTCTCTTCTTTGGCTCTCCAAACGGGTTCAATAGGTTCTATAAACCCTCTATGTCGAACTCCTAAGGGTTCTCTTCCCTTATACCCCATTTTCTTCATGATATCAAATCCTTTTCCATATTGATCAGTTTGGATATTGATATGTTGCACTATTTCATTGGAATTAGCTGAATTATCATCCTCTTTATAGAGCCATTGTAATACCTCATCATCTTCCTTGTCCATTTCTTGTTTGTCACATTCCCTCACAAAATGGGCATTGAACTTATGAGGTTGATGATATTTGGATGGTTTCCCATGTGTTCTTGGAGATGTAGGTAAATCAAAGAGGGAAACAGAATATTCCCCTACTCCTTTTGAGTTAATTTTGCATTGTTTCTCAGATTGATGCATTAGGTCACTCATCTTTTCATAATGATCCTTCTTAGTTTGTTCTCTTTCTTCCTTAGTGGGTTTAGAAGATTCCAATCTCAATGTTGAAGTCTGAACTGAAGTATCTTTTCAATTTGAACCCTCGTAACTCATCTTTTCTTTTCCCTTAGTCGATATAGTTGAGTTAGTTTGAATAGGGTTAGGAGTAGATGTGACTTTTGATGTTGGTTCTGAATTTTCGTCTTTGGCCTCTTCTATGATAGTATTAGGGATAAATCTTTCCCTATTATGAGGAATATACAATTCATGACTTGGCTTCAAAGCATTGCAATATTGGAATGGGTTTGAATCTCCTCCAATTGTGATCTCCTCCCCTAGGTATGAAAATTTTATACAGTGGTGATATGTAGAAGGTACCACTTGCATCTCATGTATCCAAGGCCTTCCTAGTAAGATGTTGTAGGTCAATTTCAAGTCAAGGATTTGACATATAGTGTCCCTTTTGATAGGTCCCACTTGAATTGGTAGAATGATCATACCCTTTGAAGATCTTTCCTCTTCATCATAAGCCTTAATATTTATTTGCTTCTTTGGATCAATGGAAGACTCAGATAACCCTAATGACTTGACAAGGTTTAAGGTGAAAATATTTAGACCAACTCCATCATCTATGAGAACTCCCTTAACCCTATGTCTTTGGATTAATACCTCTATATGCAAGGGTAAGTTTTGAGGATGTGTGATAGACATGTCATCTTGGTCCGAAAAGGAAAGACAATGAGGGGCTATGAGGTGCCCTACCATGTTTTGAAATTTGTCTTCCTCCAAGTTTATAGGAACCGTGGTCTCACACAAGGCCTTTTCCAGAATCTCCTTGTGATTAGGAGATAATTTTAACAACTCCAAAATTGATATTTGGGCGAGATTCTTTTGCAATTGATCCACCAAACTATAGGGCTTTGTGGTGGGTGGTGTTTGTTTAGCCAAAATAGTTGGTGTCTTAGGACCAATATTAATAGGAGTAACCCCTTGTAAGGTAAACTTTGAGGCTTTCCCCCTTGTGATAGAATTAGCAGACCCTTGAATAGGTTGGTCTTTAACCACAACAACATTGATGGTATTATCATAAGTATGAGAAAAGTTAACATTATGACTGCCTTTTACATTATTTGCGTTGTTTCCTCCATTGTTGGAATTAGAAGATTCTCCCTTTTCATGCTTATAAAAAGGAGTTTTAAAGGCTGTGTGATCTTCATTAGTTTGAGGTCCATCCACCTTTATCACACCATTGTCTATGAGATCTTGTACCACATGTTTGAGATGTAGGCAATCATTGGTCTTATGTCCCCTATTTTGATGATAGTCACAATGGTTGTTCTCATTCCACCAGTTTGGTTTGATATGTGGTTCATAGGGTTGAGCCTTCGATAGATCGATAAGCTTATTTGCAATAAGTGTCCTTAATGAATTTTCCAATGGTTCACCCAAAGTAGTGAATTTCCTCTTGGGTGTAGGTGCAAAGAATGGTTTAGGCTTAGAAGCCCCTTGATTATTCCCAAAGTTGTTATTAGTGTTGTTGTTGAAGGGCACTTTGGGTGTTTGATTCACATTATTGGCTAGAGTTGAGTTTTGAGTGAGATTAAAAGGGATAGCCTTTAAATTATTAGCCTTCACCACTCCATCATTAACCACTCCTTTATTGTTGTTGTTATTCCTTGTCCAATATCAGCTGTTGTTGCTGTTGTTGTTGTTATTCCAATTTTGATTGGTGTTGGAGGTATTGTTGTTGTTGTTATTCTTGTTATCTTTGTAGAGTTTGATTTCTCCTTTTTCACCAATACATCTTCTGTAGTCACCCCATTCTCAATTAAGTCTTGGAATGATCTAGGACATTGTAGCCTTAGTCGATAGTTCATTTCATGATTCAAGCTGTTCACAAAGATATCCATCTTTTACTTTTTGGGTACACTTCAAGGGTATCTAGAAAATACCGCTGTCCATAATTGTAGGAAAAGTAGGAATCCCTCTTCATCTCTTTGTTTAGTATTGCATAGATTTAGCATTGTAACCTCGTGCTTGATGGTATAAGAATAGTGAGTTACAAATTTAGAGGCCAATTCCTTAAAGGTCCTAATACCAGAGGTTAATTTTGAGAACCACTCTATTGCCATGCCTCCCAAACTTCTATGGAATAACCTCATAAGGTAAGTTGTGTCATGCATGAACTCTAGACTTAGGGCACAAAATTCCCTTAAGTGATCTTGAGGATTAGATGTTCCTTCATATATATCATATTTCAGATAAATAACATTTGTTGGAAATGGTATCATGACTAAGGACTTGTCAAATGGAAACGGACACAAGGCTTCAATAAAAAAAGGTTTAGGAGTCCCACTTTATTTTAATGTGTCCAATTATATTTGAAAAAGCTGGAATTGTTTGTTCATGATATCAATGGGGTTAGCCTCTGCTTCTTCTTTTTTGAGTTTGGTGAAATCATAATCATGTGGAAGCTTGAGACCCATTTGTGCTAGGTCTAGGAAGTATTTCTCTTTATCTTTTTCCAATACTTTGTCCATGAGTTTCATAAAGAAAGGGCTTTGCATAGCCTCGGTAAGCTTTTCATCGGTTAATTCCTCATCATTAGGGTCCATATTACCTCCGTTATTGGTGTTTTTCATCCCTTGATTGTTAGGATCTATATTTGTCCCTCCATTGGTATTGTTGTTGGATCCTTTGTTGTTAGGATCAACATTTCCTTGTTGGGTCATATCCTTGTTTACGTGATTAATCTGATTGAGATCTATATATGACCAAATGGGAAAGACATCCTTGGTTCTATTTCTTTGATGGGTTCGTGTATGGGATTCACAGAAAAAGGATCATCCGGGAAGGGACACTCTTGTCTCAGATAATACCCATCCGGTTGTAGGGTAGTCTTGATGTAATGTGATCAAGTAAAAACTGGCATTAACATATGTCAAATGAAGATCTCAGGTTTTCAAACTCGCTTAAATGACCAATCCGTGTATGAATTTGCAAAATTCCAATAATGGCAGATTTTGATCAAGATAGGTATCCACAGTGATATAATGTCCAAAAGGGTATCCAAAAATCAAATTTTCTTGTTTTCAAACTTTCAGTAGGTATCCACTATTTGCCTTTTAAAAATTCCAGGCAACTCTTACCTGTGTGTAGGCAGCCTTTAAATGATAATACGCAGTTACTGCAAAATTTGTACGCAGTGCTCTGCAGTTGGCAGGCGGCGTTTGTCTATTACCAAGCGTTTTGGAAATATTTGTACCTAGCTCTTTCTGGTTAACAAGTAGTTGTTTACTATTATGAAGTGCCATTTTAAGTTTAACAAGTGGCCCAGCTTTGTTTGTAAGTGGCACTGAAATGATTATACACGCCGCTTTGCTGTTCAAAGTTGATTTTGACAATTTTATTGATGTTTTCAGGGTTTTAAATTTTAAGGTCTTTGATCAGATTTATCAAAAATTATTCTTGCATGAAAATGAAGTACAAACTCAACACACATGTAAAATTTGCACCATATCCCTAAAAACCACACTAAAATTATATGTTCTCAGATGTTTTAACAGGTTTACACAAGAATGTCTTCCAAGCAATCTACCTTAGCATCAACAAATTTGGCTTTTAAATCATGGCTCTACAAAGGTAGGTCTGCTATTTTATCAGGTTCCAACCTATTCCGGTCTAAACCTTGACAAGATCCTTTACCCCTTTGAGGGCTTCCCACATGCACAAAAGTATGATTTTGCACAATCTCAAAGGACTAATAGAGGAAGTGAGGATGGCTTGCATAAGTTTTAGTTACTTCCTGATTAAGGAGAAGTGCATTATTTATAGTGGGTTAGATGATATTGCGGTGAAAGAAAATATCTCCCACTTTGGGTCATTCCCTCTCACCATCCTCGTAAGCCAATTCTCGAGAGGCAGGCCCTTTAAAGCTCTAACTAGCTAACATGTTCATGAAAAGCGGGAATTGAACTTGGTCCAACAAGTTTGGGAATTTGATTCACTCAAAGAGTGAAGAGCATATCCCTATTGTTTTCCTTTTGTTCCAAACACTTCAAACATATTTGTTTATTTTCAACCCCTTAACAAGGAGGTTCTTAGAATTGAAATGTGTGGTTCAATTGTTTATCCTTGTCTTTCTACCAAATTGGCTTTGCACATTTGGCTTTTTGATTCACTTCAAAAAGTGAAGAGCATCTGCCTAGTGCTTGTTCGATTTGGACGAAATAGAGGATTTTCTACTTATGCTAGATTTAAAAGAAAGTCACAATTTGACCAAATGCAAGCTTGATGAGATAAGTACTTGATTTCAAAGCTAGCAAAAGACTAGGCGCATTTTTGAGTATTTGGCTTGTTTTTACTCACCCAGTGGCGATCGTTCCCACTCCATCTCCTCCAACAAGTTAGTCAACACAAAGCACAACAAAGTGAAGAAAACTTGGAAAAACCTTAAATGACACAAATACCACCTAAAAGCTCTTTCCAAATGAACGATTTATCAATTAAAGCCTTTAAGGAAATAAGCATGCAAACTCAATTAGAGAGTAGGAAATTTTTATTTATATGCAAAGAACACCTTAATGTAATGATCATACAAATGATCTTCCTCAAACAAACTCTCTAATAAATTTGCATTATGTATCTCTTTATCGTTCTTGATTTTGATTCTTACCTCTTTGCTAGTCCTGGAGATCTGCTTCTCCGGTTTCTGTACCTTTGGGTGATTTTTCATCTGTAGAACATGAAAACACAAAGAATTACACCAATGACAAAATTATTTAAAACCTGATTTAAAGAAAAAGAGAATATGTGACATTTAACAGCTAAATAGCGGCTATCAAATATTACTAAGCGTAATTTAAAGCTTTAAATGTGGCTCCTAAAATACCATAGGCGGCTAAATAAAAGCCGCAAGCGTTGCAGGAAATATAAAATGCAGTCAGAGATGGCTGCTAGGCGACTGTTAAAAAGTCACAGGTGGTGCATTTTATCTAACAGGCGGCACGATTTACCTAGTAGGTAGCCCACTTTATCTTAGACGTGGCAGCAGAATGGAAGACGGAGATGAATCAAGCTCCGTAGGTGGCATTTTGTTGTTCGTAGGCGGCTCTTGACGTAGCATACATGGCTCTTCTCCTATTTTCTGCAAGAAAAACACCAAAAACCAAGCAAACACACCAAATATTAAGATAAAAATGTCAGTAAAGAGGCTTAGAGCCCCATGATGGGCACCATTATGTGTGTAATAAAATACACCTTCATGAAATTAAGATTGAAAACAACAATTCTATGGAATGATAAAGCAAATTAATCTAAGAATTGAAGCTAAACAATCTATATCATCTCATGGTTCTCTATCCAAGCTTTGTTAAGAGAGCTCTTAGGCTTAATCTCTCTCAAGGACAATCCTAGAATGAGATATGTATGAAAATTAAATGCTCCAATCTAGCTAGAATGCTCAAAATGCTAAAAAATGCTCCAAGATTATATGAGAAAATAACAAATTCTCCTAAACATGATATGCGAGATGTAATGCAAATGCTCAAATTCTCTCAAAAGGATCTCAAATGCTCCTCATATGCTCTCAATGTGCCTATAATAAGGATGATTTTTACTTTTTAATTCTTGGATCCCAAACACAAAGAAAATGGCTTGTATTTATAGCTTTTTCCCAAGGGTAGGGGGTAGAGTGAGTTAATCATGAACAAAGTTTGGTTAAGTCAAAAGCTTTGAGGTGTTTTAAAATGGAGGGAAAGTTGGTTGGTTGTCTCAAAGATGTTAAGAATTAAATAACTCCATCATTTAATTAAATTAGCCATGGAAGGGTGATTGGGTTGGATTTGCTCCTTTTCATTTGAACTATACAATTGAAAAATCAATTGCATAATTTGATTAATCCCTTTAGGATTAAGTTTAATTCTTTGATTTCATGATTATTTGATCTTTTAATTTGATTTAATTTTTGTCCATTTGATTTGATAAATGTCCATTTGATTTGACCCATTTTTTTTGCATTGATATTTTGAAGCATTTGGCTGAGATTTATAGTTTGGAATGCTTGAGATACACTTGGTCAATTTTAGGTGTCTACAAAAACAGTGAAATTTGTTATGTCATTGTTGTGCTTTTACATGAATGAGATGGTCATGTTTTGAATTAATGTAAAAGCTTCAAAGGCATGCTATTTTAAATCACCAACTGTTATACGCTCATGTATAATAGCAAACATGATTAGAAAACTCAAGTTGAACCTTGATCTTGATTCCAAGAGTCATTAATTAGGTACATAATGATTTCCCTTTTAAGTTTTAATGAGAGGAAAATAGTAGATAAGTATTTTTCAAGTATGTGGATAAAGTTCCATATGTACATATAGCTCAGGATGTGCTATTTTTTCTTTTTTTGATGAATAGTGCCTTTTCAATTAATAAAATATCAAAGTTACATATCCACAAAAAAGGGGCTGGGGGATATAGAAATCACCCCGTAGAGTTCACACGACAGAGCCAGAAATAGTAAACAACTATTCATTAAGAAAAAAATAGGCATAAAGCCTTTAAGTAGAAAGAGCAGTCGCAGAAGGATGAGGATCTTTATCATCAGAACCCCACACATCATTGGGGTTAACAGGAGGGTTGGGGAGCGACCATCCATCATCTTTAGCTTCTTCTTTATCTTTCTCTTCCACCCTGGGCGGAGAAATGGCTAAAGCGAGGCAGGGAAACTTGGAAGAGGTGGCAGGATGCCAATCAGAGCCATGACGAGAGCCAGGAGCATCAGGAGGGGCAGACTATGCTAGAGATAGAAACCACCTAGAAGTACGACAAGGTGGAGAAGCTGAGTGACACTGCCAACCATCTTCACCACCTCTTTGAGAGTGGTGGCGGGGTGCCTCAGATCGTGAGGTGTGTGAACGGCACGCTGAGGAGCTATGCCCACGACGACAGCATCTAGGAGGAGTACCTTCAGTAGAAATGGCATTAGGGGGAACCCTGGCAACAGTGCAGGGAGCATTGCCCTAATGATTGAGAATCTCCTATAGGTGAGCCACTTCCAAAGTCACTTTATTGGCTTGAACTTGAATCTGCATCATAACATTATTACATATGCAAGCCTTGTTATACAGAGCAACATTCGTATCAAGAAAGCTGTGAGAAAAATAACAACGTTCGTATCTTTCCATAAAGTGAACAAAATCTCTATCTTGAAAGTATGCAAAATCTGGGTAAACCTGGAGGGAAGTCTAGGAGAATCTCCTAAGACAATCATGTGCTAGGAAAAAGGCTCTGGCTGAAAGGGTTTGAAGAAATCATAAATCCATTGCCAATACTGTTGAGCTCTTCTACAAAACTAGAAGATGTGCAAGAAGGTCTTAGGGTGACCACATAAAGGACAACAAGGGTCATGAACACCTAGATGTTTGAGCCTAGGGCCAACTGGGAGCCTTTGAAAAATTAAACACCAAGCAAAAAGAGCCATCTTGGGCTCCATAATGGAGGCCCAAACGGTTTGAAAGAGAGAGCTCTAGTGAGAAGTGAAAGAATGAAGATGCCATCACTGATTAAGGGTATCCACCATCGGAAGATGGGGGGACAACCACCCATAACCCAGCCTTGGTTTGTAATTGCTAAAAGGCGTGGAAGGATACCATTTCCAATCCTTCCACCAGGGCCTAACAGCCTGAATACCAATCTTATGCAGCAAGTTGGCAGGAATCGCAGAAACCAAAAGATCAAAATTCTGGCGATCAGAGCGAGCCAAATGATACTGAACCTGCATATCCTCCTAGGAATGGAGACCCATAGGGGCTCTAGAGAAAAGGTCCTTGGGAGTCTAGATGCCACGTTTGAAAAAATGCAGAGCACTAGTCCCTTGACTCTTGGCTAGGGGGATGCCTTGAATAGAAAACAACGATGACCACCAGAGGCTCTGCTGATTGAAAGAAAGCCCATTGTGAAAGGCATCACCATTGCAATGGAGATAGGGCTTAATAGCTTCCCAAGCTTTCCAAATGCTCTTGATGATGCAGGTACCTTGAATTTGAACATGTTCTTTCATAGTGAGCAAGGTCTGGAGAACAATGCCCTTCCAAGCCGGCCTGTGAACTGGGAATCCAAAAGAGATGCAGTGCCTGACAAGAATTTTCTAGGCCTCATCACCAGTAAGAGCATGGATAATCCACTTCGCATTGAGAGAAATCCCTTATTTCTGAGTGGAGAGAAGGCCAAGGCCTCCAGAATCATGAGGAAGGCAACAAAACTCCCAGGCAACTATATGAAACCCATGGCCGTCAGCTCCAAAGGCCAAAATAAAATCTCTGAGGAGACGTTCCATCTTGAGATAGGAATCCTTAGAAGGAGCCAAACATGAGGAGTAGTAGACATGAGTAGCAGCCAAAACTTTGGAGCAAATCTGAAATTTCTCAGCAAGGGAGAAGGGCTTGCAGATTCAATATTGCAACTTTTTTTCAATCTTGGCAATCACAACATTCCATAAATCCACAGAGGATCCATGGAAAGCAAAGGGAATGCCCATGAAGTGGAAGACTTCCCCATGCTGAACCCATTTCCAGCCAAATTTATCAAGCCAGGGAGGGGCTGAAAGAAAAGACTGTCTGAAACAAAGAGTTTTATACTATTGGATAGCAGATCCAGAGGCTTGTCAAAAGGTGTCTAGGCACTGCAAGGCATTGGAGATGTTCTCCTCACCCTCAATAAGAGTGAGAAATGAGTCATCAGCAAAGTGACCATTAACAAGCTGGGAAGAGGATTCAGGAAGGGAAATGCCACAAACCAAACCAGAAGAAACAAAATTGGCAAGCAAATACCCAAAGCCTTCAACAACAAGCACATATAAAGCAGGAGCCAATAAACAACCTTGCCAGATGGATCTAAAAAGCCCAAAAGTACCAGATTGAGACCCATTGATGGTAATGCACGTAGAGGTATCGCCAAAAAGAATTTCCACACACTGCAAGAAGTGAGGACCGAACCCAAGAGCTTGAAGCATAGAAAGTATGAAAGGCCATTCAATGCGGTCATAGGCTTTAGCAAAATCAATTTTGAGGAGCAGGGTATTCTATTTAGATTGATGAGCCCATTCCATCCCTTCCCAGACAACAATAATATTGTCAAGAATATACCTAGATTTAATAAAGCTAGTTTGTTTAGGGAAGACAATAAGAGGAAGGAGATGTCTAATTTTGAAAGCTAACGCTTTGGAAATTATCTTGTAGGAAACGTTCATCAAAGTGATGGGCCTCCAATTGCAGATATCCTTAGGATCACCAGATTTAGGTATGAATTTGATATCCCCTTTATTAATTAAAGTACCCAAACCTTTATTGTGAAAGGCCTCGAGGTAAACTTTGTGTAGGTCAGGACCAACAACATCCCAAAGGTGTTTGTAGAATTCGCAGGGGAAGCCATCACATCCTGGAGATTTATCATTGGCCATAGAAAAAGCTGCTTCTTTGAGGTCAGAGATGGTAAGAATTTTCTCACAAAAGGCACGCTGCTCGACCGCTATGCGGTTTGGAGTAACAGCAATACAAGCCTTAAGAGCCTCTTCCCATGCAACAAAATTACCCTGCAAAGCAAACACTTGTTCCTAATGATGAACAAAATCCTAAAGAATGGCCGGAAGCTCAGTAAGGGTTTCAGATCCTTGTTTGATCTTTTGAATACCAACATTGGTATGTCGAGCTTTGAGAGCATGAAAAAACTCCTTAGAGGCTTTATCGCCCACCTCCAACCAGTGAAGGCGAGCTTTGATTTGAGATCCATGAGTAGCATAGGCATCGACAATTTTCTTCTCATGTCAAAGCTGGGCCAGCTTAAGCTGGACTTTAGAATAAAAGGGGTTCAACACAAGTGTATTAGAAACATTGCGAAGAGCCTTAGTGTTAGCTTCATAAGCACACTTCCTGTAGCAGGCTAACTGACGACTGTAGATGCCAAGAAATATTGCAGTATGGGTGATGGCATCATTCCACCATTGAATCCAACCAAGATGACTGTGGGGTCAAGGCTCTGAATTCCAAACTTGAAGAATGTGAGCAATAGTGGAGACATGCGTTAGCACAGACATGTTGAGATAAAACTGCGTCTGAGTAGCCCTCCTGGAAAAGGACTGCTAAGTGATGGAAAAATAAATGGGGAAGTGATCTAACAAGGTCACATCTGTTAGAGGAATGACAAGTAGGCCTCGATCTTCAGAAAAAGAGAAAAAAGATTGAGCCGTTATCATAGCATGATCTAGTCTCTTAAATATGCGGTCAGAGCCAGCTCTAAAATTAGACCAAGTATGCCAAACCCCACCCTACTGGCAGTGGTTAGCATTGGGATCAAAAAGGCCCAATTTATTATGCATATGGTACCAAGCTTCTCTCTCCCCAGTTGTCCAGTGAAAAGGCATTATCCCTTCCTTGCTAGAGGCCAGCTCAACCATAATAAAATCCCCACACATAATCCAAGTAGCAGGAGGCAAATTGTCTACCAGCCAGCACCAAAGTTGAGATATTTCCACAGCATCATTGGGGGCGTAAACATTAATGATACCAAAAGAATTATTATGAAAAGATAGAAAAATCTAGGTGACACGCTACATCGGATCAGATCCATGAGCAATAACAGAAGAATGAAGGAAACATGACAGAATAGTAATGACACCACCTTTACCAGCTTCGTGCTGAGAAGAAAAGACAATTTCATCTGACCATATGACACAACAGACAGAGTTAAGTAAGAACCCAAAAATTTTAACTTCCTGTAAACATAACATGTCCAGACTGTGAAGTCTGTGACAGGTATTACAAACATAGTACTTTCTGGAGAGGTCAGTTAGACCTCGCACATTCCAGGACAAAAAATTCATAAAAACTCTTGCATGGTTTCCTTGTCCCCAAGAGAGGAGAAATTATTCTGCAAGAAGGCTGGTATAGAGCTAAAGTTGGGGAGTAAATCTCCAGAAGAGGTAAACTGCCTTTTTTTGGGTCATCCATGTGTCCATCAGGACTTCGAGACCGACACAAAGACTGGGAGGAAACTGAAGAAACTGTTGGCGGTGCGAGCACCACTTCTAGAGTGGAAGGCCTCACAACTGAGCTTTTCCCCTAGATAACAGGGTTTGAAATAAGTGTCACCATCGGTGGCGCATTAGTGGAAGGAGGAGATTTTCCAACCAGAGGTTCCGGAGATGACACAACATCAGAAGTGGCTTGCATCATCTTGGAGCCTGAAGCATTCTTGCCTTTTCACGAAACTGTAGTCCATTCTTCTTTTTTTCTAGCTTTCATGTTTTTGACCGGCGCTTCCTTTGGCGATGGCTTCACCTGAGGGGTAGCTAGCGGGCAATCCTTAATATTGTGCTCTGTCGATTGACACCTATAATAGGTGTTGGGCAGGTTCAAATAGAGAACTTTTTGAGAAATGGTGAGAGAACCAACCTGGATTTCAACAGTGTCCTTGAGGTCCCTAGAAAGGTCGACCTCAACATAAACACGCTTCTGGGGACGGGCATTGAAAAATTTGTCATGCTCCATGAAAATGACTTTATCAAGGGTTTTAGTAATGGACTCAATAAATGGCCAGCATGGCAAAGGGAGACTAGGAAAATCAACCCAAATAGGGACCCTAAGTTTCTTGTCATCTGAGACAGTGAAGTCTCGAGACCATCTCTGAAAAACAAGCAGGGATGACCTAATAGTCCAGGGCCCGTAGCTAAAAACCGCTTCTGCCTAGGAAGGGTTAGCAAAATAGAAAAGGAAAAAACCTTTGGTAAGGTTTTGCACACCGTCAAGGCGGACCCCATTAGGGGTCTAGCTCTTGTTTACCCAATCTTTGAGGATACTTTCAGGAGGAGTACGACCCACAAAATATCCAATCAGAGTATGCTTTTCTAACCATTCACATGTAGAATCAAATTCTCTCTAATTAAGAACAATATTAGGGTTACCTCTTGAAATACCTTCAGGACGAACTTGCGAGGATGTTTGTTTAGAGGAGGCACCATGGCTTTTCGAAGCTTCACCTCGCGCACCGACATCAACTGTTGGGCTGAAGTTGGTCGGAGCCATACTTAAAGCTAACCCTAATGCAAAAATCCCACAGTAAATGTGGTATGACAGATGGAAATCTCAGAGCAAAAACACAGACCAGACATCGTATGCATGAAACCCTAGTAGAGTGAAAACCCAGAAAAGAGTCACCAGTACATTTGACCCTATCCTTGTTCAATTTCAGGATGTGCTACTTAAGTCTTGCCTTCTTTCAGAATGTGGGTATAGTTCCATATGTGCATATAGCTCAAGATGTCCTTCTTAAGGCTTGCCTTCTTTGGGGGCAAGCTACTTTTGAGCATCTCACCATTCTTTAAGCGATTGTTCACAAGTATTCATTATTAAGAAAATCATAATGACTAGGAAAATTCCTAAACTACATAAATGCATATCAAAAATCAAGTGGGCATACTATGAAATAAGAGACTAAACCACATCTAGATATCAATATCACATGCCAAGTTACCACATTACTTAGTTGAAGGGTATTAAGTATGCATTATCTTAGAACACCCATAAGATGAATATATCCACTTCAAAAGTTTTTGACAATTTTAATAATGAAGGAAAAAAAATCTCATATGCTTACATAATATCTATTATATTACTTGTATGTCATTCTATGTTTCTCTTCATTTTATTTTCTTATTTTCTTTATTCCTTTGTTTTTAAAGTTTTTGTTTAGTTCCTTTCATTCATTTTCCTCTTTCTTGAAATGCATTTTTTTTCTTCTTCTTTTTCACTCAATATGTTATCTAAGCATTCTTTACTTGAATTTATTGGTTCTAGTTCTAACATTGAATCACTAAACCTTCAAATTATAAATTAATTATAAGTGTTCAATGTTTTTGATTACAGTAAAAATAGGTTTTGAAGGGACCCCGAAACCCTTTTAACAAAGCAGAGAAAAGAAAGGCATTAGAGCCCCAAGTACAACAAACTGTCCCAAAAAAGGAAACAGGCTACAAAGGGACAGATCCCAAGTTTTACAATAAGCCTAAACAAGACAAAAAAAGACAGAAAAAATGCTAGAAGGAAAACAGAAAAAAAGGCCACCAGCATTGGGATCAGAACAGAGGTTTCAAGAAACTCTCTGATTCCTCTAGCTGAGTCTTCATAGTCTTCACATTCTCTCTCAGCTTCAGGATATCCGGGTCCTCAACTTTCTACTTCTTAGATCTTGTGCGAGTCCCTGGTCCCATCTGCCGGGAATGATCAGAGTGCTCATTGATGTCTTTGTTTCCTTCCAGCCAGTTTCCCAGAGACATCAGATTCTCCAAAGTAGCCCTCATACCAATGTTCACCAGCGTAAGCAAATGTTTTAGCATTTCCTCATTCCCGCTAATTTTCTTCTGGATCGGAACCATGGCTAACTCAACAGCTTTTTTGATTTTTTCATCAATTTCAGAACCATGATCATAAACAGGAACATTGAAATTTTGAGAAAATTCATTTCTAAGACTAGTGATAGTATCTTCCATCAAAGAACTCTTATTTTCCAACTTGATACATCTATTCTTTAGTTCAACCAGGTCACTCTGCACCCATTTATCCAAATTGTAGCTATAGATAAATTTATTTTTTGCAGTCTCCAGGGGAGACATAATAATGGTCCTTCTGACCTCAGAATCCATCCTTCGAATATCTCTTTGAAGAGACTGAGGTTTTCTACCCTGAAGTTTTTTGTCACTTTCTTCTTCCACATTCTCCTTCTCATAGCTAGGAGAATCATGGGACTCCAAGTTTTCCTCTTCCAGAACCTTGAAACTGTTGTCCCCCGAATCATCAGCATTACTATCCATCATATTAATTTCAGCTTTTTTATTCTTCTCAACCTCTATCTCTTTATACTCCTTTCCATCTATTTTCTCATTGTCCATAACAGAATTAATTTTTTCCCTTGTTTTGAGATTATCCCGGCTTTCCTTAGGATTTTCCTTGGCTTTAGTAATTTCAGGGTCCTCCAAATCCTTCACCACGGGGGTCTGGGTCGAGGGGGAAATCTCATCAGTAGAATTCATCTGGCGGTTCTGGGCATCATCACAGTCAATTTCCTGAGGGATATGCTTCTCCCCATCAGTCTTCTGGAGGGAAGGATTAACAGGGGAGACCAGAACATTCTTTTCCGGTCCAGAGGCACCACTATTGTTCTTATCATTCTTTATTTCATCCAAAGACTTAGAAGGAGCTGACTCAGAGGGCAGAGAGGCTTTCTTAGAATTAGAAGACTTAGGCAGAGACCCCACAGACTTCCTCTTTCTTATCTGGGTAGGGATTGGGTCGGGAATATGATCGTTGGCGTAATCAGAAATAAGGAGAATAAGACTGACATGGAGAATAGGGGCATTCTTCATTCTGAAGTCAATGTTACAATGAAGTACATAGATGTGGTTTAGAATATAATTATAAAAGATAAAAATTTAAATGAAGTACCTCCACTTCTACACTTTGAATAAGTATTATTGCTTGCAATCCCTATATGCATATATCCTTCAATTCATCATATTAATTTACTTTGACTTAAGATAATCATAATAATTAATTAGATAATGTATCCATAACAGAAATGGTCAAATATCTTTACTCATTTGTAAGTGTCAAAAGATAGATCTACTCATATATTATTTATAATATATATAAACCTAGTTAACTTTCTTCCTTAAACCCAATAATGTACAAGAATGGGTGATCAAACAAATCACATGGGTGATCAAAAAAATCCTTTGGCGGTGGCTTGGACTCCTAGCTCTTCGGCTCCCTCACCAAAGGCTAGGGTTCTTGGCTATTTGGCTCCTCCAGCCCTTGGTTCCTTGGCCCCTAGCTCCTCGGTGGCTCGGGGTCATGGCGCTTCAGATCCGAGGGGGAATAAGGATTTTGTTCCTTTTCTAGTTTCTAACCCTATCATTATCCCTTTGGAGGATGAGGTTGTGAAGGATATTGATGAGGTGTCCTCTGATTTCTTGGTCCATGGCTTTATCTGCAGGTGCAAGGGCTTCTGGCCGAGTCTTCCTGACCTTCACCCCTAGATTTGTCGACATTGGGAACCTAGTATTTTTGGTACTGTTCACATTTTTTGTATGGCTCGGGGTTTTTTCATAGCAAAGTTTTAAAATGCTACTGATAGGAAAATAATTTTATGTGATCATTTTTTTAGTTGGGATGCTCAGTTTGTGCTTATGGTGAAGCCTTGGCATCCTGACTTTGATCCCTCTTTTGAGACTTTCTCAAATTTTCCCATTTGGGTCCGACTTCCCTACCTTCCCCTTCATCTTTGGGTGGATTCCCTATTAGAGGCAGTGGGTGAGGCTCTTGGGGACTTTTTGATGGTTGATGAGGACTCTTTTGATATTCTTCATTCAACTTATGCCCAGATTTTCGTGGACCTAGACATTTCTAAGAGTCTTCTGGAAAATATTATGCTACAGCACTCTAAAGGTGCCTGGATCCAATCCCTGGATTATGAAGGGCTCCCCTTCAGGTGCAGGAGATGTTTCAAAACTGGTCATTTGGCTGATCAGTGTGGCTTGGGGCTTCTTCTCAACATTACACTGTTGGGAAGGCTTTGTCTATCCGAAGCTTTTCTCAAGTGGTTTCTTCTTCTCTTGAGGTTGCTGAGGCAAATGAGCCTCTTGTGTCTGGTGAGGTCTCTTCCCTGGGTGAGGCTTCTCCTTCGTCTTCTTCTACCGCCTCTATCCCTGCAATGACTCTTTGTACCGAGACTTTTGTCCTAGTCTGTGATGGAAGTGAGGTTGTGGCTTCTCTTCTTGGCAATGCTCCATTTTTTTCTTCTGGCCTGGTGGATACGGGCTCTCTTGTTGTACCTGTCCTATTGGCTGTACATGGCCCTTCTATGTTACCTTCTCCTGGCTCTCTGGATCTAGGAGTTTCGGTTCCAGATTTGCTAGGTTTGGCCAATGTGGTAGATGTTGGGTGGACTGCTGTGAAAAGGAAAAATCTAAAAATTCGCCCACGTTTGTTATGGCCATTCGATCCCAAAAGGGGAAGAAATGACCCTTCTTGTGGCTTCGGGTGTTGGCTATTAGTTCTTTGCTCGCTGTTACTCTTACGGGATGCATCTGGGCTGCTGGACTTCCATGTCTTATTTTTTAATGCAGTGTTGATGGGTTTCCTATTCTCTTTTTCTGTGGCCCTGGCTGTGCAATGTTTCTATCTTTGTTCCCACTGTTTTTTATGTAACAACCTATTGCTATATCTTAAGCTTTGTATTGGATTTCAGGCACCCTTTAAAACCTGTTTTACTTAATAAAAAAAATCACTTACGAACTTACAAACTGCTTATCCTTAAATAGTTTATCAATTCCTTTTCGCTGCGCGTGACTCATGTACCTAATTGGGTAAAGCTTGTTATCTTGATTTCAGACACTGTGCGGCTTCAAAAGATACGACTCAATGTTCAAGAAAACTAATTTTCCGGAAATGTTGGCTAAATGGCATGCTTCTTTTATAAATTTGTTCGCATTGTCATCTGCTTTGTGGTTACAAATTACAAGAAGTATCTACTCTGAAAAAGCTTACGACTGTGGGCTTCCTCTAGTAAAATAGGATACTCTGGTAAGATGGGAAAAATGCCGTGTTGCTCAAATGAAGGAATGAAGAAAGGGTATTGGACTCCGGAAGAAGATCTTCGTTTGATAAAATGCATCCAAATCCACGGAGAAAAGAATTGGCGAACGCTTCCTTTGAAAGCAGGTTAGTAATTTCTATATCGTACTATGCGATTTGTCTGTTGCTTATTAATTGTTACAAAGCTTTGATCAATACTTGTGTTATTTGAAAGGGCTTCTTATTAATTGTAACAAAATGTTATTTGATCAATACTAACTGTGTTTTTTGAAAGGGTTGCTGCGTTGTGGAAAGGCGTGCAGGCTGCGGTGGATGAATTATCTTCGTACTGACATTAAGCGTGGCCATATTTCAGCAGATGAAGAGGACTTGATCTTCAGACTTCACAAGTTGGTTGGCAATAGGTAAGCACTTCTTTGCTCGTTGTGTTGTACTTGTTATGCCATAAATATCAAATGTGATTTGAACTCTCAAGTTTTTAAGTTTAAAACCTAACTGTAGCAGTAATTGTCACGGTCTGTAAATTTTGTTCCGAACACAATAAACATCTTCATAATTAAATAACTAGAAAACTCGCAATTGCTTAAGCTCTTCCCTATTCCAGTGAATTGGAAGTCAAACTTTTTCTAGTGTGAGCTTCCCTGCTGTGCTTTCTCTTAATTACTGAGTTAAAGATAAATTGTTTCATGAAACGTAGGTGGTCGTTGATAGCAGGCCGCATTCCTGGTAGAACGGACAACGAGATTAAAAATCACTAGAACACTCATTTGAGTAAAAGGCTTGAGCAAAGGTCTCAGGGAAAAATAGGTTCTCGGATTCCTGGCAATCAACAAATCAGCCGCAGCATGTTGGGAACCGAAGAAGTTCATAAAGAACCCATTCAAAATTTCAAGCAAATAAGTGGTGGTTACGATTTCAGCATTGCCTCCAACAGTGCGCCATGGTCTTACGCGGATGTGCCGTCTTCTTCGATGGCCATGCCGCCACCATTCACTTCTACGATGGGCATTTCAGCAGGTTGTGAGAACATCAACAATGCTACGAATGTTGCGGGGAGTTGGAACAATTGCAATTACACAGCACATTGGTAGGAGCAGAGTGGGACATTCAAATTCCTACATGTGAAGAGGAAATCAAAGATGCTGAAGCTAGGAAAGGGAAAAATATAGTTGATAATTCAAGTACAATCGCTGCTGAATGTTGGGAACCCTTTTCTGCTTTGTCTGATTGGCTGAATGCACCGAATGATTACATTCTTTCTGTTGAAGACTACTTGTGATAGAGTACGTTGAGTACCAACGCAAAAATGTTAGAATTTGGGGCTGTTTTGAAGTAGTTCAAATAATCAATTTAACGCTTCGTAATCTACATCTACTCGAGGGAGCAATAAATGAAATCAACATTTGTCTTAACATTCTGCAAGACAAATAAGATTTTACATTTTACAATGCTATGCAATTAATTTATTCGATCAGTTAAATGTAAAAGAGAAAAATTAAATAGATTATTGTAGAATAAATAAGAGGTTGTTATTTTGGGTATATTGGTCTAATATGTAGAATTGTCTTAAAGATTATGCTATAGCATTCTAAATATTTGTAATATTTATATTAAAAAATGAAAAGTTAAAAAGTTTTGAGTATTTATGTGTTTTAGGAGTTAAAAAGTATCCAGTATTCATTATAGAATACAATTTCAAGTATTTATGAGTTTCTATATATATATTGTAAGTTTATGTGTTGTTGGCCTATCTTTCTCTACCATTAAAAAATGCTTCATAAAGTACAAAAGCTTAGTGAATCATCATATTAAAAGAAAAATATTATAAAATATTTCAATTCATGTTCTATTTGAAATAATTTTAGTTCTTATTAGATGAGAGACCTATATTTTAAGGTCCAAAATAAAAATAAAAAAATTGTAAAGAAGATTTATGTATATTATTTTTGAAAAGGTATATTCTCATTTGCTTTATCAAATCATTTACATTTGTAGAAATAGTTTTTCAAAAATCGTACTTTATTGTAATGGTTCAAAGTGAATGTCGATCATTTCCCTTTTGTTTTGAGTTAACTTCGCCTACATTTTTGTAATGCAATTTTTGTATATATAAAATGCAATTTATGTTAATAGTTGACACAACATGAATTTTAATTAATTTTTTCTCTATGCACTTGGAGGGACTAGTCTTGATAATTAATTTTCTCGCTAATTTTTTAAAAGTGACTTAGGTTAATTGTGTTATCAGTGGAATTAAAAAAATTCAATAGTTTATAAATTTAAATGAGGATTCATCTTTACCTTTCTAATTAATTGATGTGTGAAAAACAAAAGTGTTAAACTTTTTATTTTCTATTAATTTATATTTAAGGATTAATCCTGATTTGTTTTTTAAGATCATTCAATATATATAACGATTACACTTAATTGCATCATAACCTAAAGATATATAAAATAAGACATTCATTACTACAACATCTACATAATATCTTGCATGCTTTTTCATTGAGTAAATTTTGAAAATCTATTCACTTGATAATCTAAGGATTTGACCAAGGATTGAAATATTGTGTATCAATAAATACCCTTAACTAGAAACAACCATATTTTACACAAAAAAAAAACTAAAGTTAGGTAGAAGAGAAATACATATGCATATTTTAAATCCATAATTGGTTGATCATGTCATATTCATTAAGTGATTGATAATTATAAACACTAAGTTTTCAAATCCAAAAAAACATGTCCATTTATTCATTGATTTATTTCATATCAATGCATGAATAAAATATAATAATCTATCATATTTAGACACGATATTTATAGTCAAGTACATTACTTATATTTATTTACATGGTTTACTCAATATAGTCTTTGATAATGGATGAAATAGGCTTTGAAGGGCCCCAAAACCCTCTACACAAAATGATGCCTATGGGAAAGTATCAACAAACTGGTAGCCAACCATCATGACAAACTAGGCAAAACCTAGAACATAGAACAAAGAAAGAGAACCGAGTGAGTAGACCTAATTAATATTTTTTAAAGTCTCAGAAGATTCATATTCCAATTGAGAAATATTAAAAGTCAACTTATTGAGATCTTGGAGGTCTTGAGTGAGATGAGTTATTGTCCTTTTAAAATTTACACGAGTTCTCATACATGGTTCTCTGTTTTCCTTAGAAGACACCTATTTTCTTTTTTCCACTACCTTGACATCAACAAAATTAACTTTGTTTTGATATATCTTCTCACAGTTATTTACAAAACTCTCAATATTCTCTACACTATCCTTAGTTACCTTCTAGCTTAACGAAACCAAAGTGAAAAGGATTTCATGTATGCTTTTCATCTTGTTTTCTAATTCCACAATTCTACCCCATAATTAGTTTTTATGATCTCTACATTCCTAACAAATTTTTGAAGAGAAGCAACCATATTTGGACACTTAAGTTTACCACAATGAACATCATGATTTTTCTTAATATCTATATTGCATTGAATAGCTAGTATAATGTTATTTATCTGGTTAATTTCATGGAAAATTCATTTGTTCATACTGAAAGATTTTAATACCTCTTTCTTGTCAATGCCCAAAAGATCTAGGGACTTTCATGATTGGAATTAAGAATGAGAGAATCCTTGGGTTATTTTCAAGGCAAGGTTGGTCCTCTATCATCTTAGGGATTAGGTAGCAAGTCCCTGGACTTACTAAAATGAGAAATTTCTCTTGGAACATCCTCAAAGGGAACCAAATTAGGAGACGTCTTTTTAATTTTAAGGTTTACTATTTATAGTTACTAACACCGCCTATTTTAATTCTTTCGGAGTAGTTATCTTCTTATTAATATGTAATTATTGTTGTATTTTATGCAATTTAGATTTTATTCTATCTTCAATTTTGGTGAAGCCTTGTACTGTTATAATCTTTAAAAAAAAAAAAAAATTTCATTTTACTTATCATAGATTAATTATATATCTAATATTCATATTCATAGTTACTATAATTATACTTTTAAGGTTTGTTGATGTCAAGTGCTAGTCAAAATCCAATTTACTTTTGAGAATGAATTCATTAAGGATGTTAGTTTTCCACAATCTATAATACTTGCTATTTCTTTCTACTATTTTTGGAAAAAAAAAAAAAATCCTTAAAATGTGACACAACTTTTCTTTCTACCGATTTTGAGATCCTCATTGGGATCATACATAATGAATAAGATTTTATTAATCATGAAATAAAAGCATGCAAGAAAAAATTTGTTTAAATATGTATTTACCTCTTGAAGCTAAATTTTTTTAGTACTAATAAGTCTATGATTTATTAAAGCATACAATAAAAACAATAAATTTTTATACATCTTCTTAATAATAGATTTGCATATTATTTTGAAAAAAAAGGACCATTCAAAAGAGAAGATGAGGATTTTCTATAATGAGATAGATATGTAAAATACTACTAATATGTAACAAAATATCAACACATACATCCATATCATTAAATATATTATTAAATTTTTTATAAATAAATAAA
>MU224078.1:1382341-1398469 GCA_018584345.1 Thuja plicata | reverse complement strand
TATATATATATATAGCTCATGCGGCACTGGCAAAATGGCTGAAGGAGCGTGAATCCTAGGCTACACCTAAACCCTAATGTTGCAACAGAATGCAATTGAATCAATGCAGAAGACTTCAAATACACAAAATAGTGTGAAAGTGCACAAGTAATGCAATGCACTATATTACGAATGCAACATGGATCAATATAAAAAATGGCACAGCCCCAGAATACTTTATCCACTGATCATAAGTAAATACAAATCAGATCAAGGCTAGAATAGCCAATCGCTTATTACAATGAAAAGGCTCTTAGCCCCAAATATCCCATAAAAGGGAATCTAAACTGTTCACTAAGGAATGAAGTCACACTCTGCACTTCTCCTTCTCCAAATGCCAAATTCAAAGCTCTCTGCTCTGCTCTACTTCACAAGCTTTCAAATCTCCAATTTGAATGACACTTTTGTCTGTCTCCTTAAATGCCTCAAGGCTGCACCTTAAGTAGGTAGCACCTCGAAATGCTAAGCGCTGCATTGTCGCTAGATATAGGGCTCAACCCCAATCTACGGTTCTCAAAATTCCAATGCCTCACCGAATGCATCCAAATCAAATCACCAGTCCCCCTCATCGTCTCTCATCGGCCAATGCATCATAAAAGAACCGCCTCCACTGATACCGCCATAATTATAATGTATTGAGCAATGCCTCAAGACAAGTCAACGCTACAAGTGAATATGCATTAACTAATGCAAGTAGGCACCCAAATGACTAAGCATCCTCCAAAGCAAGTCAGCACACAAATTCCTCGGGCTTAGCCCCAAAATGGCTAAGTAAAAAACATAAGTTGGCACTACAGCTTCATTTGGTGCAACGCTTAAGAGAAAAGTGCTAAACCCAAGTCTCTATAATGTATAAACTCCAGGGACACAACATCCTCCCCCACTTAAATCATGGCGGCGCCCTCAACGTCGTTGCATCATTCGACCGAACATATGATGCAAGAGAAGTCTACATTCCAAATCACATGTCGGAATCAGAGTTCCACTCAAGGAACCCACCAACTGCATCACCCCTCGGCAAAGCCCTTATATCGAACATGATTGTCACTTCATCCACTGCTCGCTGCTCCACTTCACCTCTCTCGAGATCAATCAAAACTACAGTATGTTGTTGCCGGTTCACATGTCGCACGGAGTTCTCCAAACTTCTTGGATGGTAGCGGAAGATCTTCTTCTCTGCATACCACCCAATATGTCTGCAAACTCTAGGTTCGAATGGGTCTTTTTCGTGCACGCACAACACATAACTTCCATTCGGTCGCTACACAAAAATGGGATCTGCATAAGGCCCATCTAAGTAGCCCCAATCATACAAATTTTCCAACTCGTTCATTAAGTATCAGAGATTCTCAATCTGCTCGTTGACACTTAACAACTTTTCAGGTTGCTCAACACATATCCTTTCTACTTCTGGCTCCACCACTTCAATGTCTCGCAATGCTGATGTCGCATCCGGCTTTTCATCATCCTCGACCACCAAGGCTGCCAAAACTAAGTCATCAGGACTTCCAAGACAACTTGTGCTCGAAGAATTCAGGCACTTCCTCAAATCCTTCCGCTGATATATATATATATATTTGTCATTAGAACCCAACATGTTTAACCATTCAATCTTGCTTACTTATTTGTTTTAAATAATGTGAAATATTAGACCACTATAACACTGACATACTTGTCATTAGAACCCAACATGTTTAACCATTCAATCTAGCTTACTTATTTGTTTTAAATACTTGTCATTAGAACCCAACATGTTTAACCATTCAATCTGGCTTACTTATTTGTTTTAAATGATGTTCACATTATGCAAATTGTAGTTTTTATTAACACTGATAGGCATAGAAATATACAAAACACCCCTTAAACTCATATACTCATTAGGGAACTACAACCGTACCCTTACAAGCATATGCGTATAAGTTCCTTTCTCTGTTGCAATCTATTCATATAAAAATGAATCTGTTTCAACCAGCTCTCTAACCACCCATATTAATTACTACAACCGGTTCTCATACATCGTCCCAATTTGGTCTATGTTTATGCCTATCCAATAATGTCAGCCGTGAACTTGTAAAATGTTTCCTTTATTCTAAGTTTAAAGGTCACAAGTAATCCTTGTCTATAGCAATGGAAATATAAGCCATTTTCTTTTTTTTTAAGATACAGAGATGGTAATTCAAGTAAGTACCTTTTATTCAATGCGCTAATGAGTTCTAGGATCACATGAACTGATTAAAATATCCTTATCGTTATCAAGGTCAAGGAATTTCCCTATTATACCACTAAGTAGTTGTCAATTAAGTCTCTGTCCTATTCCTAAAGATAAGGTTACTGCTACATGGTGTAATAATTCTCTAACATTTTCTTATATAGAATATACCTACAACATCTAGAACTCATTCATGTTCATAATATAATTTAAGTCTGATGGTTCTGTTATTATCCAAAACTTGCCTAAGTTTGGACAATTTTGTCTCAGAAGTGAGACACTACTGAATAGTTTCTCTTTGAAAAGGCTCATGCACTCGATAGAGAAATCAGTTCTTGCAAATAATTCAATATAAATCGCTTCTTGAAAATAATTCAATATTTAGATAGTACTATGCTAAATTTCATTGAGGTTTCTTCTCTCTAGGAAATAAACTTAGACAAACAATCAGAGTTGAGCATAACCTACTCACGCATGCATTGCAATTAAATGGAATCATCCTTCAAACTCATCTCAATAAACATGTGCTCTAGAAGCTATGAGAATTATTTCATAAATTAACATCAAGAGAAAGTTCCAAGAGAGGATTCACATGCCTGTGAAAACGTATAGTTTTTGTTTTTCCTTTTGAATGTAGAAAGTGGTCCTATTACTGGTGCCTACTGTGGACTCTTTTATCCTTTCCCTGTTCTCTGGAAAAGTGTGCATATCCTACAAGACCAGTGTACTTCCCAGTATAAAAAAAATGCTAATAATTTCTCTTCTTGTGCCTACGTATTCTCTATTTTCCTTCATATGTCTGTCTCCCTTTGCCCAAAATAGTAATCCTCCATTCTAATTTGGAACCCCATTTTAATATATTCCGAAAGTACATGCGGGAATTTCATATTTATTTCGCTTCATTTCCTTATGTTTCGCTGAGTTTTAACCCAAGCTATAGCGATAACCAAAAATTCCCTTCCATTTCATCTAAGTCGTATGAAATACTAGAATTACCATTCTCAGTTCATTCATAATGAGGTTGAGATAAGCTGTTAAGACAGAGCTGCAAAGTTCTTTTTTAATCCTTATCCCCTTCAGACTATATTCTCGCCACTACCTATCATGGATACGAAGAATAAAACCCACACAAAACATACGTTTCCAACGGAACTCAATTCCATTCATAAAAAAAAATATTTAGTATAGTATATAAAAACAATGAAATATTAAAAAGCATCTTATATTCATAATGCAGCCAAATGTTTAATTCCAATCCTCAAACAGCTTCCAACTACCGAATGCTCTCCACGTCATCATTGGGTGCTAGTGGCTTATGAAGTTATATCAAAATGCTCTCGAGAACTATTTCAAAATATTACATGTGAGTTCCCTCAGTGTGCCACATATATTTAAACGTGACTTAAAATATGCTCTTCGCATAGTTGAATTCCCAAATGGATATCCAGTTTCCATTTAAATATTAGAATTAAATAATAAAATTTAAAGGGGTAGCATTCTATGATAATGCAAATCATATGTTATAATTGTATAAGCTATGCCCTCCTCTATTTCTACTGCTCCTTGTGCTTGGCAAAGTGAGGTATTTTGTTGCCTCTAGTTGGGTTCTATTGGGGATTTGTGGCTTTGAGGGATATTACCCTATTTTGTGTATATTTTTGTTTTCATTACTCCCACATTACTCCTTTGTTTTAGATTTTGGTGGTAGAAAGGGTTTTGTTTTTATCCATTTGTGGATTGACGATTCTCTATTTCGTTTTAGGTTTTTTATTGTGCCTTTCCTATGTTCTTCATGAATGATCTTTTAAGTATTGTCTTGTAGATTTTGGGGTTATGATCACCCTTGTTGAAGCCTGGTATTTTTTGGCTCAATTTTTTTCTTTCAAGGACTTGTGTTTTTCTTCCCTTGGTACATCCCTGTGTGACTCCTATTGAGGTGGAGCCTTCTCCTAATGAGGCAGGGATTTTTCATGTGGCTAAGTTTTGGGTATGACCCATTTTTCTCCTTTCATCTTCTTTTTCTATTACTATTAATGTGGGGGCTTCCTCTATGGAGGTGGATATTTGTCTAGTAGGAGAGGTTGGAGGTTTCTTTATGTGAGATTTTCTTGACTTTGGTTTCTCAATAATACATGGTTGGATTGCTGGTGATTTCCCCTTATGGTTGCTTCATTCTCTACTATTCCTATTGAGGTAGGTACCTCTCCTATTGAGATGGAGAGGGGATTTGCAGTAGAGGTTCTGACTTTCTATTAGGGTGTGTTTGTTGACTGTTATAGGATAGTTGTGGTAGCTATTTTAAAACCCAATATGAAGGTTTGGGGTCATTCCAAAACCCTCTAGTCCTGGTCACAGTCTTGGCTACATTAGAGGTTTAGTTTATTGTAGTCATTTTGATTTGTTTTATCTTTAAGTTACTCCCACTGATGGATAGGGGAGCATGGTCAAAATGTATTGTTCCAGATATAGGATCTTAAGAAAATCCTTGGAGTGTGTTCAAGGTTAAGTGAGCCTATAAGAAACCTCTATACTATGTTTAGAGGCTTCATCCTAGAATGATGTTTCATCTAGTGTTTTGATTGATGAGTTTCTTTTAAGTTATTGTTTTTTATTTGTTTGTGGGGATGCTATTTGGTTGTGATATATCTTCTATAGCTACTTGTTTGACAGTTCAAGATCCCACAAAAATATGGTTGCATAGGGTTTTGAGGCCCCTTCAAAACCTATTTTACGTTAGTAAAAAAAAATACTATATTTTTATGTAGAAAACCCAAGATGGGGAAAACCATGGTGAGATCCAACCCACTATATTAATAACTGATTATAATATTATTTTAGGTTTAAGGCCAAGGTAGCTCATTGCTCCTAATTTGACTTGTTGTCTAAGACACACAATGGTAGGAAAAGTTACAAGGGACTTGCAACCTTAGACACATAATCTTAGGATAATATATAAAAGAGTTGCAAGCTAAAACTCACTGCTTCAGGGAAAGATACATATTTGCAAAAAGCTTGCAAGGACTCACTATATTCCAAAAGGAAGGAAAATGAAATGAATTGATCCAAATAAATCTCCAAGCATGAAATTGTTTTCAAATCGCTTCTTAAGTGAAAAACTTCATGATGAATATCACACATATATATTCATTGCTTCATTCTATATCAATTTGAATGATATGATCATGAAATAACATCACAAATAGATATTCACACTTCTTTAATTAATAATCTTCCACATCATTTACATGCAATCTACTGCATCAACATATTTACAATGGTCTTCAATAAATATTGACTTCATAATCAAAAACTTGAATTAGGTCAACAAAGATAGAATACTCATAATGCAAACAAAGTTAATAATCAAATACAATAATGGTGATTATAGTCCACTTAAATAGATAAAGGAGACCCAAACATATCAAAACACATCTTTCTAAGAAGCCCTGAATTATTCTCACACAACAAGACATCCTCCAAAGTTAACATCAAATGTAATATGTAGATAAATAATGTAGCACATTACTAGTAATCCCAAAAACATAATCCAATATTAATAATTTAATTTAAATCTACACACGCCATGGTAAGACACATAGAAACATATTATATCAACTTACAATGCAACTCTAGACCAAACAAATATGATCTAAATAATAAAAACAATCAAATCATCCAGAAACCAGCACAAATAATAATGCTGAGAAACATAACATCACAACTTCTCTTGAATATAAAATTAGAAAATGAAATATGGTTTGAGAAACTACACAAACATTTTGAAACATGTCCTCCAAAATGAAAAACTAAAGTCAATACTATAGAGAAATGTAGAGAATTCTCTAGACTAGTCTTGACAAACAACCACACTTTCAGAAAACCACAACTACCAACCACTTAAATTGAACCTCTAAAGACCTAAAAAATAAAAGTGTAACATACACATAACATAGACATTATATCAATAATTTATAAGCTTTTGTATTAGGTTGTGGGATCCTATTGGTAAAACCCATTTTGTGGTCTTGGTTCCATTCTTTCTTATTCCACTAGGATTTCTCGGTATATCTTAATTTATCCTTTTGTAAGGGGTTTCGAGTCCCCTCAAAATTTTTTTTCCTTAATATAAAACCTACACATTATATCAATAACTTCAATCTCACATCACATAATGTGTTAGAATGCAAAATATTCTCCTATATAGACTTTAAGTACTCTTTCCTACATATTACATCTTTTGATATTGAACCTTCTAGAAACAAAACGTACTCAATCAAGATAAACACTAGGGATCATATAAAAATTTGATCCTGTATGTCTACATCTCCACTCAAATCATGTTGACATAAATGATAGCACAAACTCTTATTACTAATAACGAAGCCATTTATGGGTAGCAAAGATTGTTACATTAATTCTAGACAGACTTTTTAATTATTTAAATAGTATCGAGATTGGGTTTCTAATAAAATTAAATGCCACTTCAAAAGAGGATTTGTAAATAATAAATTATTTATTTATTTTAAATAACAATATATTTAATCAAATTTTTAATTTTCTCTAAGAATTATTTATTTAATTTTAAAATAAAATAATTTGGATCATTGAAAAATATTTTATTATAATTTGATTTTATAGTATTTTATCTTTCTTTTAGGGAGAGAAATCAAATGAAAAATATTATTAAAGTGTAATAAATTATTAGTATTTGGCTTCAAGATAAATGCATAGAGAATTTTCTAAGGATATTTGTGAAGAGAGTACAATTAAAAGAATTAAAAGAACTATGTTAAGATGACGGTGTTATGTAAATATTATAACAAAATATATATACAAGTGTTACTTTTGATTGGGATATGAACATTATGTTGTGGCTATGAAATGCTTTTTTAGGTTGGATGTTATACGTTCTTTATGTGTGTGACCCTTTGTTTTGGAAGTGTGTTAAGGGAAGCAGTGATTTTTTCCTACTAGTTGGACATTGGTGGCTTAGGACAGGAAGATTTTATTTTAATGTATTACCTTGTTCTTGGTTTCAAATTGAACCTACCATCAAAGTGTTAGATTGTTGTCAAGATAACTTTAGTGTTTTATGATTCTTCCTATATTAGTATAGATATGTTCTTTATTAATTATTATTTGAGTTCCTTGTATTTTGGTACGAACCTTTGTTGAAAGAGAGGGATTATTTTTTTTTATCTTTCCTATTATGGATATTGTGAAAGTATGACCCTCTGTGTATATAAATTATTTTTTTGAATTGTGGAGTTCACCTCTCTTGTTTTCATTTTGGATTCGTACATGATTATTTACTATGAACATGGTTAGGGGAGTGGTTTGCAATAGGTACTGGGGCCCTAAAGTGGTTTCTAGGGGAAACCTATTAAGAAGAGATAAATAAGTGAAAACTTAATTTAAATTTTGGGTTGGGTTCAAACATTAAGAGAAGATAATTATGTTACCTTCCCCATAACCTTAAGTGCTCATTTAGGCTGAGGATGGGTTGGAGAAGGCCTGTATGGAAAATCAGCTTCCTTATCCTCATGAGAGGTTATCAGTTATGCATGAGTCCTCAAATGGGCATTGAGGTCTAGATATAGATTACTAGGAAAATTCTAAGATATTTGGAGGGCCTTGCAATGACACTCTCCTACATGTATCCTAGGAAGTTCTCTAGTTCTCTTTGTGCTCACCTCTGGTATCCCATGTGCATTGTAATGTTATCTTGATCTTACTTGATGTCACCCTTGGATTTCTCTGTAGGAACAAACAATAATAGAAAAAATATTTGATATCTCTATTCCACAAGAGGATGAGCCTTTATAAAATGCAAGTGAGGCAGTTACCAATTTTAGTTATCAATTGGTAACAAGTAGAACAGTTAGACTAGACACCTATACATTTATACCAGACAATTTAATATGGTGACATTGGGTACAATATACTAGACAAAGTAATATGGAAACACTGAAAAAATTTACACCAACATTTTCCCCTTTATTACATTGATCCTAAAAACATCAAAATCACCTTTCCTTAGGGACCCCCCTTAAGGCTTACATAAAAAAACATGTCGATTAATGATTGAAATACATATTTTGAGAAAATGTTCTTCTAAGGTAGCAAATCTTGAACCACTCAAGGCTCCATCAAGTTTTCTCTTTACCCTCAGAAAGGTGTAACTTTAAGTTGTGTTACTAAGCTCTTAGTCTCAAACTCTCGAGTCATAGAGCCTTGAATTATTCAACAATAATCCATAAGAGATGTGAAAAATCTTCATCATTGTCTAGTGACTGTGAAAGGGTATAATTCTCTATCATATACTCTAAATCTCTCTAGAAAAAAATCCATATTGAACTCAATACCAAGTCTCAAAATTGTCTCTAAAATAAATCTTCACAAACTTAAATTCTTCATATTTATTAGAATTAGAAAGAGTGACAAAATGGAAAATAAAAAATTCCAAAAATGTTTCTCATGCAAAACTTGATCTCCAAGAGAGAAGCTGACTTGAGATGATGGAAGTTCCTCCATCCTCTGATGTCATGAATCTCCAAAAGTGAACCTGTTTCTCTTTAACCTCAAAGTAGTACTGAATGAAGTAATACAACCTCTAGGAGCCCAATCAGACACATTCATAAGACACTTCTTAACCTGTTCATTTCCCAAATTTTCATAAATAAACTTAATGACGTTAATTCAAGTTTTCATGACAATGATACTAACTTCAATCCTAGATACAATCATTTTCAAATATTGTATCTCCATTAGAATATCTCCCTTATAATGTACTAATAGTTTGTATTCTTTGGAAGAAAGAGTTTGATTTCCCTTACAAGGAATATTTGCACCAAACAGATTTCAAATCCCTTATTATCTCCTTAATATAGTTACTATAGAAAGACAACCAATGACACTATACACATGACTCCTCCAAGACAGAAAATTTTCTCCACACACTACCATGTTAAAATGCCACACTTCATTGTATGCAAGTAGACCAAAAACTACGTGCACATTCCAGATGCAAAAACAATTATAGATCAACAATGTGAAAAAGGTGCCAAATGGTAAATAAAATGAGATTTCAAGTCAACCACTAAATACATAACAATAACAACCCTCCAAGCCAAAAATAACTTGGATCTATCCCAAGGACCTTAGCTATCTTTATATTTGCAATTGATTTCTCTAAGACACTTTGTCAAACAGTTGTTGTGTAATGTTCATGATCATGATAAACCAAGATAGAAAGGGGCAAGAGCACACTTAGAAGTATTTTTTCTATTATTGATCTATATTCAATAATCAATCCACAAATATATTTTAATACCATTTCTCAAAGATACTAGATATATAGAGTCACATAGAGTCACTTATAACACTAATCTAACCTTACATGACATATTCTTCTTCTACATAGCTATTCTACACGCTCTAAATATCTACTAACCTAATCTATGGTTGTTTGATGGGTGATCCCACAATAGTGGGTTACACTTTTTTGGAGTAAGAAATTCCTCATGAATCTGCAAGGTGGGAAGATTTAGTCAGGTACTTTCGATAGAAAGTACTTGATTGTTTCGATCAAAACATTCATAGTTTTGATTGAAACTACCTTTTTTGCTTAGTTTCGATCGAAACTAAGATAGTAAAGATTTTAGTGGGATTTTGACCCATACACATGTTAAACCAAGAAAGTAATTTCGATAGAAAGTACTTTCAATCGAAACTTATTAGTTTCGATCGAAAGTACTTTCTATCAAAAGTACTTTCTATCGAAACCCCCAAAATTGAGGCTATCTACAAAGCCTAACAGAAATCTGTAGTTTTCATGGCTTCGGGGCTCAAGCGCGGGGCTCAAATGGAAGAATAGGGACACCTCATTTTGCATCGCACAAGTACTTTGAATGAGCTTTATAATGAATATAGATTTGATAAATTTTGAATTAATTAGGTCTATGTATTTTGACGTGCATCCGATGTAGGTTTTTTATCGAATATACACTTACAGGTTTGACGTTCAATGGAAAATAGTAGAAAAGAGAAAAAAAAATTTGAAAAATAACAGTGCCCTCCAGCTTTGAGTATTCTTTCTATGAAAAAAAAAAATTGAATTTTGATAAATACACAACAAGTTATCAGTTACGCAGTCAACGTATGTCACAATTACGGTTTACTCTAGTTCAAACATTCATAAAATATGCAATACTCATGATAATGTCATCAAACCAATTGCATTCCCTCCGTATGGATGTTACAAAACCAAATTTGAAAGAAGCGCATTGATATCTATTCTAGAAAAAAAGTTATGTTGTACAAAGTCATTGTACCTTTTTGAAAATGACGTTTTCAGCAACATAGCAGTTTTAGTGGGAGAAAAAACATCCCATTAAAATCAAATATAAAAAAAATAAAAAAAATATATTTTGAATCTAGACAGAAAATCCTAAAAGACTCTAGTTTACTTCATCTTCCGATTTTAAACATTTTAATGACAATATGCATTCGAATGTGAAAGTTTTTCTAAAAATGTACACTTCAATGTCCGTTTAGGCCAAAAAGTGTAACCCACTATTGTGGTATCACCCTGATATTTCTTCTCTGGTTATGCTCAATAGTACTCATATAGATGTACCTCTACTATGTTCTTCACTTTATTTTCATGCCTTATGCCACTGAAGATCCACCACACAAATTTCATAAATTTTCCTTGGAAGGGTAGCACAACAATCAATGCCAAACCTCTAGGTTATTCACTCTCATGCTAGCCTCCTTTATCTCATTGTACTACTTAGTCACATAGATGCTTTGCATCATTCCCATCTATTTCTTTACTATTGTAAATCAAACACACATAGCTATCACAAACTCATAAAAGTAATAGGTGCTCTGATATCAAATGTAGGAGCAAACAATAACAGAACAAGTATTTGATATCTCTATTCGCCAAGAGGTGGAGCCTTTATATGATGAAAATAAGGTAGTTACCAATTTTAGTTATCAATTGGTAACACATAGAATAGTTATACCAAACACCTATACCGTAACACCAGGTAATTTAATATGGTGATGATGGATACAATATACTAGACAATCTAATATGACAACACTGCAAATAATTATGCCAACATTCTCTACCTTTCCTTCTAGACTTTATTGGTTTTCTTGTGTGGTATGGTTACTCATGTTCATCTCCTACCTCAGAGGGAGTGGACCTTAGGGTCCATGTGGTTAGGTGGAAAATATTTTTTCGTATCGAATTGTTGCTCTCTTTGTTCAAGAGAATTTATAAGGATTCTAGTTCTTCATGGTGTTCTCCTCTTAGCTTCTAGATTCATGTTACATTTTGAGGCTAATGATTAGTGTATTATTACATGTATTCTCAAACTGATGTAATGACATAATATTGTACTCCCATAATGGAGAAGATTATATTTGGATTGCACTCATATATATTCATGATTATTGTAATGTAATTATAATAAAGGAAGGATTTTATCTAGGATACCATGTATCTCATTTCTATTGGGCTAACCTCTTGAATTAAAATATATCTATATTATATTCATTAGTTATGTGTTGCAAGTAGCAACATCGGGGAACCAAAAGGACTTTATAATATAGTACATTGATTCAATTGCATTAATGAAATATTTCATGAATTGGATCTCATGATTTGTACAAGTTTTATTTTTTAAGTAATCTCTCTCATTTAAAAAAATATTATTTGCCTTTTCTAATTTTTGTTGCATTGTCCTCTTGGTTCCCTGGTGGGTGCGTTACATATAAATAGGATTTTTCATTCTGAAATACTTAACAAGGCACAAACACTTACTAAGCCATGATACCAAGATAAAAAAAAATTAAAAATTAAAAAAAAATCATTAAACATTCCAATTCATGGTGCACTTGAAGTAGTCTTATTTATTATTAGATGAGATACTTACACTCTAAGACCAATTAATAATGCCCATTTTGGCCCCATATTAATTATTTAAAGAGTAAATGAAACTTATGAGATTGAAACTTGGAATATTAGATTTATGTATGCTATTATTCAAAAGAAATGTGTATTACTTACATTATATATTTATAGAGTAATCTTCCAAAAAAAATACATTATTGTAATGGTAAGGAACGGATTCCTTGAGAGGAAAATATTTAGTGTCAATTCTCCTATTTCCTTCTAAAAGAAGGGCTCCTACACATTAGTAAGGGAGATTTGATATTGTTTAGCAATGGAGGAGGCGCATGGGATGGACACAGTTACTCAAAAATCCTTCAAAGAGAAAGATGGAAGATTTTGGAGATGTTTTGGATGCTAGATATCAATGGTTGCAAGGTGGGAGGAGGTATTTCAATGGGTATGGTTGAGGAACTCAAAGCCAAAATAAGTTACAAGAAAAAAAATCTACCCATTACGAGAGAGTGAGTTCCTTACTTGAGCGGAAAAAACATGGAAAAATGAGCCCAACGGGTTGGTATGAAAGACAATGAGTTGAGGGTTCTATGGAGAATAATAGTACAATATACAATATAAACATAAGGATGGTGGTTTATATTATCCAAACCAAACTATGAAAAATACAATAAGATTTGTATGATAATATTAAATAAGGAGATAGAAAATTAAGTGTTAAAAAATGAGAGGTACTTTTTAGAACTATGATTAAATGTTAGATTAAAAGTTTTGGGAAAGAATCAGTGAATTATTTAAGTGGATTTCAGAAATTTGGGGCCTCCTTTTGAAAGGGGATATTCAAATATACCTAGCAGTCAAGGATTTTTGTTAATAGTCTTTAACAATGAGAAATACATGAATAAGATTCTTTGTGACTACTAGTGGAGCTATAAGGAAAAGCTCCTGCTAATTTTAAAACATTGGTACCTAACCTTCAAACCTACCATAAAATCATTTGATAAGATTCTAATTTGTGTTAGACTTCTAAATCTCCCTTTATCTTTATTTGTGGCTATGATACACCTTTAGAAGATAAATTTAAACCAAATAATCATCAATGAGATAAATAAAAATGAAAACACATACATAGGAATACCAAATTATGTGGAAAATATAATATAGAAAAAAAGAAAAATGAGAATCTACTCATAATATGAATAAATATGCCCAATACTTTTTCTAGGTGCACTGCCATACAAGCACATCGCTCCCCAATATAGAACTTACAAACTAAAGAATACTACATTAGTACAATACATAGATCTACATAATGTGTTAGCATTACTAGAGTTGTCATATGTTACACTAGTGACTATTTTTATCATTGATATAAATATACTGTTTGGATCTAAACACAGTGTTTTAATGAAGATTGACAAAGTAGCAGACAAAGATTGGTTAGCATAGACAGAGAATTTCAGTTGAGGTTATGCACAGTGGAGAAAATATTTTAGTTAGTATTTTGATGATGTGGTCAAGAGAGCATATGGAGATTCAATCATTGGTCACAGTTATTTGAGATTTATTGAAGATAGTATTTTGACAGATTTTTTGAGAGATAATTTACGATGTTTGGATTCTTTCTTTTGACTGGTATGGAATTTGGTTTTCCGTAGTTATCTAGAGTTTTAAGATAGTATGAAGGTGATCTAAATAAGACGGCTTAGTCTAAGATCGCACGTATTAAGAATTATTCACTTTGTGAGGCGACAGTGTTGTGCAATTATGTAACATGTATTGTTTTATATTTCCTAATTGTTTAGGGTTAATTGGCCAACATAATTATGAAGTATTGGACTTGGAATAAAGGAAATATTGTTATTTGATTTTATTGAGATGAATGAAGGAATGAATGTAATAAAGGATGATGATATAGAGAGAAAGAATGTATGTATTATTTTGTACTAGTTTTGAAAGGATTGTATGTGAAGCAAAGTTGACAGATCTGGTATTTGAGATCTAGTAGTATTTGGTACAGCAAAGAAACAGTCAGAGAAGAGAGGATATAGAGTTTCAGTATTTAGTTTATTTGGCATTATTCTATTCTGAATAATACAAAGATCAGTTGGATAGTGGGTTCAGTGGTCTTTCCCTTGAACTTGTTTGGATAGTGGGTCCTTCTACCTTCCACAACTCCTAACAGGGTTGTAATCATCTAATAGGGATTCTAAGTCTCCTAACAGGCACTGATATGACTGAATGTATTTAATAGACTCCTAAAAATGTTCATCCTCTCACAAGGAATTTTTATATTAGTGCATCCTTTTGTGGGCATCATTCCCACATGGGTTTACTCTTTGATCAAGAGGTTCACTAGTTAACAAATCTGGTTTTATTGTGTATGGTTATCTTTTTTTGGTTGTTGCTATTGTTATTTACATGTTTCAAAGTTAATAAGATTCATAAATTGATATTATTCAGATAACTAATTCACCCCGCCTCTCATTTATCTCGTTGGAATTTACATTATAGAACAATTGGTATCAGAGCATCAAGTCCTTAAAGGAAAATTATAACATCTTAAGGAGATTTATGGTGACTCATTTCAGAAAAGAAAGTCCTAAGTTTGATGGATCTAGTAATGACAGTTGGAAGGAGAAGATGAAGACACACTTGCTATGTTTAGGTCTATGATATTGTTTGATTACTAAAAATGTGAAATAAATCATTGAAGAAGATAAGATAGAGGAATGTACCTAAACTAAGAGAGATCTATTCATGTGTAACATACTTGCTAGAGAAGCACTTTTGTTAGAACTTACCAATTATGAGTACAGTCTGGTATAAAATTTGAGAATAGCTCATGAAATTTGGTTATCTTTGGAATCTACTTTTGAAGGTGATAAGCATGCTAAGAGAATGAGATTACAAAATTGGATATGTCTATTTCAAGCAGCAAAAATGATGGAAGATGAATCAGTTAGAAGTTATATTGGAAGAATATCAGAGATTGTTGCAGGTAATAAAGCTTGTGAAGGAGATAGAGTTGAAGATGAGATTATATGGAAGATTTTGAAAACCTTGACCCCGACATTCAAGAAAACAACATAGATGATAGAACAAGTAATCCCTTGCACTAAGAAATTCACTAGAGAGACTCTTCCTGGAAGATTGGAAATAGCAGAGATAAGTTTGAAACAGTCTAGAGGCTTTGAAAATGTTTTTAGTGCACTGAGTGTTCATCCTAATTTTACTTGAGGAATGCTAATTTTAATGGAGACTATGCCAGTAGCCGTAGTTCTAAATCTGAAAAAGACAAAAAGATTGAAGAAGGAATTTCCCTACTTGTGAAGAGATAACCTAAAGGTAAGAAATTTTTTAAATGTTGGGCTTGTTAGGAATATGGTCACTTTGCATCTAAATGTCCTAAGAGAGTGAAGAAATAAAAGAAGAACTTTAAGCCTACAAGACCTAGAGAATGGTATTATGCTAATGATGAAGATTTTGAAGCCAGTCTTGAGAAATTCTTGAGTGAAAGTGATAATGAAAGTGATGAGATCGGTTTTGTTTCAATTAAAGAAGAAAGTCTTGGAAAAGAAGTTAGAGAAAAGATGTTGGATACAATTGTTTAATTGTGTATTGTCTTTGATGTTACACAAATGTCATATTAGTCATCAGACAGAGTCTACCAAGCAAAGAATGTCATATCAGTCATCTGACAGAGTCTACCGAGCTCAGAATGTTCAGCAAGGCAGTTAACAAAGTCCACCGAGCTCAGTCGGTAAGAAAAGCTATTTACAGAGTCTACTGAGCACTCCAGAATACTATATCGAGAAGTTAGTTACTACTGGGCTCTCTCGGTCAACAAAGAAATTCAGTGCTTACCAAGTTCAGTCGGTCATCAAAGAATATGTGAAGGAAAGATAGTCTTTACCGAGTTCGCAGTACTTACCGAGTTCAGTCGGTTACCGAAGGA
>MU224078.1:1355834-1381685 GCA_018584345.1 Thuja plicata | reverse complement strand
GTAACTAGTTGCATTGGTGGTTTTCCCAAATTGGGTTTCCACGTTATATCTGGTGTTACTTGTGTTACTTGTGTTCATGTTATCTGTTTTATGCATGTCAATAACTGTGAATGTTTAATGAACAATAAAAGGTTAATTTACCGAGTAACAGTAATATATATTGAAGACATCTAAGGGACTTGTGGATTTATTTTTGTGGTAACTGATTCACCCCTCCCCTCTCAGTTACTCCATCCATATTTCCAACAAAAGAAAGCCTTTGTCTCCGAGGTTGAAAAAAAATTGATTGGATCACATGACTAGTGATATGAACAAATTTGTAAATCTTAACAACTATGATGGAGGAACGGTTAGAGTTGGAAATAATGCACCTTTTTGTATAAAAAGAAATGGATATATTACACTTGATGGAAAGACTAGCATTGATGATGTTTACTTTGTGTATAGATTGAAACATAATATTTTGAGTGTTGGATAGTTACTTGATAAAGTTTATTAGGTACATTTTGAATAAAAGACTTGTAGTATCAAGGATAAGGATGGTAAGATGGTTGGTACAGGTACAAGAACTAGAGGTAATGTTTTTAAGTTGAACCTTGCTGAGATGACATGTTTGATTGGTAAAATTGATAATAGTTGGTTCTGACATAAAATAATTTGTCATGTATAAATTTTGATAACATTGTGAAAGAAAGTACTACATTTGCATTGAGAGATTTTCCTAAGATTGTAAAATCTAATAACCTTGTATGCAAAGAATGTGTTATGGCGAAACAAAAGAGAAGTTCTTTTCCTAGAAAGAAGTTCACTACAACAACAAAGTTGGAGATTGTTCATGTGAATTTGAGTGGTCCTACAAGAACAAGAGGATTTTATGGTGAAAGGTATTTTTGATTCTTGTTGATGATTTCACTAGAATGATGTTGGTATCTTTTCTTATAGAAAAATCAGAAGCATTTGAGAATTTTATATTGCTTAAGAATAAAGTTGAAAATGAATCAGGAATGAAGATTAAATGTTTAAGATCAGATAGAGGAGTAGAATTTACTTCAAGTGAGTTTGACACCTTTTGTGAAGTGAATGGTATTAAGAGACAAATTGTAGCCCCTAGAACACTTGAGCAGAATGGTATTGCAGAAAGAAGGAACAGGTATGTAACTAAAGTAGCAAGAGCAATGTTATTTTTGAATGATGTGCTGAAGACATTTTGGAGAGAAGCAATGAATACAATAATATATATAATGAACAAAGTACAAATCAAAGCAGATAAAAACAAGACTCCTTATGAATTTTGGTTTGGACATGCACCATCAGTGAAATACTTTAGAATTTTTGGAAGTAAGTCATATATTAAAAGAGATGATGACATTGGTAAGTTTGAGCCTAGAAGTGATCAAATTATATTTCTTGGATATTCATTGAAGAGAAAAGCCTAGAGATTTTTTAATCAGAGAACTAAAACTATTATTGAGAGTGCAAATGTTAAAGTGGATGAAAAGTTTAGATTTTAGGAAAGAATAATTGATTATGACTTGGAAGAAGAAGCTCGTCCTAGAACTAATCAAGAGAATGTTGAATTATTTTTTGAGAGTAAAAATGATTTTCAGATTGAGATTCACGATGAGGAAGAAAGTGAAGAACAAATATCAGAACCAAGATCTAAACCTAGATCTGAACCTAGAATTTAAGCAAGAAGTGAAGTACCAACACCAAACAAAAGTTTGACAAAGAATCACCATATAGAGAAGATTATTGGAAGCAGAGACACATGATTTATGACAACATATAAGGTACATGAAGAGTTATGTTTGATTTCTCACATTGAACCTAAAAGTACTGATGAAGCTTGTAAGGATGGTCATTAGATTCATGCAATGAAGGAAGAATTATATCAGATTGAGAAGAATAACACATGGGAATTATTCCCTAGACCTAAAGACAAAAATGTTATTGGAACTAAATGGGTATTCAGAAACAAGATGAATGAACAAGGAGGAGTTATAAGGAAAAAAACAATATTGGTATGTAAAGGATATTCACATCAAGAAGGTATTGACTATGAAGAAATGTTTGCACATGTTGCAAGACTTCAAGCAGTAAGAATGTTTTTAGCTTATGTAGCTTATAAGAAATTCAAAGTATATCAGATGTATGTGAAGTCAACATTTATGAATGGTGAATTGCAAGAAGAAGTTTACATAGAGAAGCCTGATGGATTTCCCTTGACACAGGACGGTGATATGGTATGTAATTTAAAAAAAATAATTATATGGATTGAAGCAAGCACCCATAACCCGATATGCAAGGTTGGATAAGTATTTAATAAAATTGGGATTTGCTAAAGGAACTGCAGATAGTAAGTTATATCTAAAATAAATTGAGAATGGTTTACTAATTGTTGTTATTTTTGTTGATGAGATAATATTTGGAGGTGAAGATGAAGAAAGTGATAAGTTTGCTGATGAAATGAAGACATAATTTGAGATGAGTATGATTGTAGAAATGCAAATTTTCCTAGGTTTTCAGATTGTGCAGAATAGTGACGGTATTTTATTATATCAAACTAAGTATCTGAAATACTTATTGCAGAGATTTGGTATGGAAAATTGTAAACATGTTAGTACACCCATGGTAACTAGTCACAAGTTATATAGCAAAGATGAAATATCTAAAGTTGAACAAAGAAAGTACAGATCTATTATTGGAGGATTGCAATATTTGACTCATAGAAGACCAGATATATCTAATGCAGTTGGACTTGTTGCAAGATTTCAAGCTGATCCTATATAATCATATTATGCAGCAGTGAAAATGATATTCAAATATTTGAAAGGAACAATTGAATATGGATTGGGGTAAGACAAATCAAATGATTTTACCCTATGTGCATATATAGATGCTGATTGGGGAGGCAGTGTAGATGATAAAAAGAGTACAAGTGGAGGAGCATTTGTTTGGAGGAAGATTGGTTTCATGGTGAAGTAAGAAACAAAATTGTATCTAACAAAGAAAAGTATAAGTAGAATATGTAGAAGCAACAAATAATTTTAATCAAATAATGTGGATGAAACAAATGTTGAAGGATATTGGAATTGAATTTAAGGAACCTATTATCATACACTATGATTGTTATCCTAAATTTGTACATGCAAGATGATAATCATAAACAATAAAAAATTACATAAAGGTACACCTCTTAAACACATTTGTTTAGGTAGTATAGATAAGATTAAATTTCTATTGAATTCATGTTATAAATTGCATTGTACTCTAAATTTTGATCATATTCAAATTTTCAAGTTCATAATTGATCATTACATTGTGCATCAAAATTGAATGTAATTGATAAATGTTCTTTTCATATTACATCTTTCACATTGGAACTTAGAGGAAATTACAGAAAAGAAAGCACGATAGAAGCATGAGTAGGGGTCCATGCATTGCTTTGTAGGCTCTTCCACAATTAGGAGCTGGTTGTCTGAGCTTATACAAATCTTCATGTCTTTGTCATAGTCTTCATGTCTTGCATCTTAGGTCTTAGGGTCATGTCCTACATCATGGAAAGAAAAGGTGTTAGATCCACATTGGATCTAAGAAATGCATGGAAACCTAAAACAACATACAACAATAAAACTTTCAGAACTGCACATTTACCAATAGCATCAATACAATGGAAAAATATGAACCTACATCAACTGAATAGTAGTATGAAAGGGGCATAACTTAATGAAACCTTTTACTATCTATGGTTACCATTCTGCATTATTTAACAAGTTTCTATTTTTGTAAAACCAAGTATCTAAATTAAAAGGGACTTAGTTAATGTCGCTGAGAAACCATTTTCATAATAGCAAGGTGGTGCTAGATCAGTAAACACAATCAACCAACCAACATTCATGCATGAATTTCATGACACATGGCACTTACACACAAAAAAATGATCAGTTGGTCATGTTCACTAACCTAACATGTTGAACTTTCTGGTGATTTTTTCAAATGCAAAGATAGATGAACTATAAATTCACTAATAGTAGAGAACAAAGGAAAGTGTAGTGAGTGTCGTGAGCCCATGCTTGAACCTCACAAGATGAATTATCAAAAGAGAAAGAATGCTATGAGTTCATGAAGATAGAGTGAAAGTTCAAATGCAAAAGAGTAATAAAGATACAGAGTCATTCAAATAATGTCATAAGTACTAGTGTTCATGAACAAAATTAATGAATAATAGTGTCATCAAAGAGGAAAGTAGAAAGAGTTAACCAAACTATATTGATGTCATTGGTTCCAAGATGAAGAGTACAGTAATGATGTTGTAAGATGGTCAAATGCAATGAAAAGATGCTACAGAAAATGTATGCCCAAGATAAGTTGTGTTGTGCAAAAAAGAAAGAATTCATAACTGATATGTAGAAAGATGAGAAAGATTCAGTGTTATTAGATGTAAGTAACATGCATATGTAGATACAATTCATCATGGTTTCATCAAATAAAAGTAACAATGTATTAATACATTGTTGATATCAAATGCTGAATACATAAAATGTTGTTGTAAACAATGGTGTACAAGGATAGTGTGTAAGTAAATAACAGTGCATGTTGTACAAGGAAAAATGACAATAATGTTGTCATAAAGTGTGTAAGTTCATGACATTGATATCTATTTTTCAATTAAATATGCATGAAATTGTGAAGCTTCTTTCTATCAAATGAAAGTGATATGTAGATACATGGGAGGATGATTAAATTACAGTGATACCAAATGCTGCTATGAAATGTGCATATAAAGAAAATCAAATAACAATGTTATTAAAAGATGCATGTATCTAACAGTGTTGTTCAACAAAAGAAAGATGCATTGTTTAAAAGCATCGGGAAGTTCAACACAAGGTTGTTCATGGGTGTCACGAGCCCGTGCTTGAACCCCATGAGAAAACATTCTTACTGGAGTCAAAAACTCCCTTCAAAAGCATATAGACAATGTGGTCACTATCGACAAATACAAGATGGAGACCAGATAGTTTTTAAATATAGACACATCTTTAAAAAATGTCAAAGCACAGCTCAAGTTACGGCCCCAACAGAGAAAAGCCAGCATGGTGGTTACGGTCGGTCTCCACAGTGTAAGAATGGTAATGTGCAAGTATGGTGTTCACTGTCAATAGAAGTCAAAGATAGAGAAAAAATCCCAAATTAACAGCAATGCAAATATCTAGTGAATGAGATGACAAAATACTACTCCCAAATGCATAATAGTGAAGCAATAAAAGACCCAAATCTCTGCCATAAATCATGAAGAAAACATCAAAAGCCAAAGGCCGCTAGCTCAAGTATTTAAAGCACAGAAAGTTCAACATCAAGTTTAAACAACAAATAAATTTATATAGATCACTTATCTAGAGTAAAGTACTAGTCATCGTGGCCAAGATCATAGTGAAAAGTCCACATTCCAGTTCAAGAGTCTAGCGCGGTAGTAATGTGAAGTCAAAGCTAGAATAATAGGGGAAAACTCCAGATGGTTGGAGCCCAAGCTCTTTGTTACAACAACAACTTCCAGTTGGAGCCCAATCTCCATGCTTGAATCACATACTCACAGTCAAAGGTAAAGCGATAGATATGCAACTATATGCCAGCTCGAGATCACTGAATAGAACTACAAAACAACAATCCAAACTGCCAGATAATAGTGATGAAATCTAGTTTGATAGTTGGAGCCCAATAGAGCAAGGGGAGTTCTAGAAATCAATATCATGTTCACAACAAGAGGTGCCATAAGCTAGGGTTCTAAAGCCTTATTTCTTAACCAAATGCAAGAAATTGAATAACCAAAACCAAGACACAAATGCCAGTTTGATAAAACTTTGAAGTCCATCGAGTACATGGAGTAGTAAATGATCTTAAATACTGTAGGAATCAGCAGTAAAAGCCTCAGGGTTGTCTTTCCCAAGTGGCATGATAATAGTGCAACTCAACAACCTAGCATATGCCACGATGTGGATATTTTGAGAGAGGTTATTAACTGATAGGTATTGGTCATGTTGACCTTAGAGTTATGATGTCGGATTAAGGCATGGGTTTGGGGTTTATGTTCTGGGTTTAAGGCTTGGGTGATATGTTATGGTTAGGGTTTTTATATGTTATGGGGTGTTGTATATGTTGGTGAGGTTTTAAAATAAAAGATGTATATTTTAAATACCAATATTAGGGGCATAGATTAAGGCATGAATTATGTCTATTAGTTAGGGTTTTTCTAGTTGATTTAGAGGACTTTTGGAGGGCATTGGATTTTCAAAATTGGCCTTGAGGGCGTATACATATGGACTTGATAATCAGTTTTAGGGGTTTAGAATTTGGAGAGAAGGTGGTTTTGTGAACACATTTGTTCCGTTGTGCCTTTTGCATACATTTTGTAATCATAGGTTCATTTTTTATGCAAGATTATGTTGAAGTGAAAATAACTTATTCCTTGTCATGTTTTTGTTTCTTGGCATGTAATCATTTCTAGATTTTGAGGAAAATAAAGCAAGTTCCCCATTAATCACATATTTTTAGAGTTTTGATATCAATCTTTTTCAACTTTTCTGCATTTTAGTGTAATGCGTTTTATAGCATAGATAAGTGAATTAATCTAATTCCTTCTCTAAGTTGTCAAAATAAAACATTTTGTAGAATCTGTATGTCTGTTGGAAGATTATCATTGTTTGTGGTGCAAACCATAATAGTGAGTTTTTTTAGGTCAACCTATACGGTGAGTAGTGAATGTTTACTGCAAATCTCAGTAGTGTGTGTCTTGTGGATGCTGGTTTGAAGTTATGATTAATCTAAATCTTTTTTGGTTTATCACCTTCCATTTTATTTATTTAGTTTTAAGTTATCGTTTTCCTTTTCCCCAATCAGAGAATCTGTCATAGGTGATATTCCAAATCTAATAAGAACTAGCCTAGAATCCAAAGATTCCATCTTAACCAGAGTCCACCAACAACTCAGGAAGGTTTCCATTGTTACCATGAGATATTAGTATTCCCTTGTGCCTGAGTTAGGGTAATATTTCAAGGCCTTAACAGTTTTTGGCATGCCCAGTGTGACTGCTCTCAATCAAGTAGGTTAGACTGCATTACATTTATGGATGATTTTGATCCATTGGAGATTTTGTTGGATGATATCAGTTGAAGTTACCGATCATGATGTTGATATTCATGTTTTGTCACTGATGTCAATATATATTACTATGGAGAAGACAGACTGACTACTTAACTAGAAGGAGTGTACATACACTATATGGATGCTTCAGAATGATCAAAGTTGGATTTATGTAGAAGGATGTGTGCTGACCTTATTCCTAAGGTTGCTTGGCTTTATGTTACATACTGTGGATGTTACAGTTTATTTAGTGAAGACTAGTTTTTTGGACTGTAATTGTGATTCTGGACAGAGGAGGTCTTTGTGTTTTGGGTATATCTTTCTGGAAAAGATATATTAGAACTTGCAAGCTTACTGATGGACAACTGACATATGGTAGAGTAATGGGTTGAGTTCAATTTTTTATTGGATACTGATGACATCATTTGTGGCATGTATTCTAGAGAAGACCTATTTCCTGGCAAACTTTAGACATGTAGCGTGTGAAATAAATTGTGAGCATGAATTACAGATCTAGAAGTATATGTAATGGATTGTTAATGTTGTATATTTGTTATAGATACCATGTGTATCTTAGAAAGGGGCTATGTAATTATTTGTATGATGGAAAGCCTTAATTGGTCGACCTAGTTAATTATGTATTAGGAAAGCTTAATTGGCCGACCTAATGAATTATTGTAAGAGGGTATGTATGAATGATAAATTCTTGTGGAGAAGTGTGAAAGAGAAAGAAAAAGAAAGAGAGGTGTGGAAGCTGCAAAGCTTGTTGACTGCTGGATACAAGAAAAGTTAATAATTTATTGGAACTGACCAAGCAAAGACCGTTTCTATCAGACAGTTTGTTGGAATGTGTATTTTCTTTATACACTTGATTTAGATTGTGAATCCTTGAGGGTGGTTTTAAACTTCTTTGGGAAGTGTGCCTTGGAAGTGAACCTACTATTTTCTTTGACTCCTAATAGGGTCTATCTCATAAAAGGTACTTTATATTATAATGTTGTAACAAGCTCCTAACAGGGCTAATATATTTTAATAGGGATACTATACTCTCAGTACATTATTTGTGGGTGTTAATTCCCACCAGGGTTTTACCTTTAATAGGTTTTCCTCGACAAAAAATATTGTGTTATCATTTTGGCTATTACTTTGTTATCATTTCCATTTGTAGATTCGTATTATAAAGTATAAAGTTTAATAATCTAGATTACAATTGATTCACCCCCCTCTTAGTTGTCTTGTGGACTGTTATTCCTAATAATTGGTATCAGAGCTATTGGTCCTCATAGAGAAATTTTAACAGCTTGAGGTGATCTTGAAGATGACTTACTACAGGAAGGATAGTCAAAAGTTTTATCCTGGAAACTTTGACAGTTGGCAGAACAAGATGAGAACACATTTTCTATGTTTGGGAATTGATTACTGGATGATAACAAAGAAGAAGGAAATGGTAGCAATTAAGGATGAATTAGAGAAAGCCAGTGAGGATAAAAAGAAGCTATTCTCATGCAATATGGTTGCAAGGGAATCCTTAATCAGCACAGTATCAGAAGGAGAATTTACTGAAGTAAAGGACTTGGAATCTACACATGAAATCTAGACAAGACTAGAAGCACTATATGTTGGAGATAAGTTTACAAAGAAAGAAAAGTTACAGAACTAGAAGACAAAGATTTAATCATTGAAGATGAGAGAGGATGAGAAAATCAGAGAATATGCACAAAGAATTACTGAGGTAGTTACTACTATTAGGAAATCTGGAGGAACTTACACTGAGGAAAAGGTGATTGTAAAGATACTCAGATCTTTAACACCTGTATATAAAACTAAGGTTCAGGCTATAGAGGAGATCATACCTTTGACACTAAACTTCACCAGAGAGATGTTGGTTGGCAAGCTAACTACATTTGAAGCTATAGAATTGGGAGATACTTTACCTAAGGTTGAGTCATCATTCAAAGAAACCATGCACAAAAGCAAAAGAATCTTACTTGGAAATGCAAGCACACGCAGTAATGACCTAAGAGAAGAAATTGGAGCCTATGTTGATGAATGTGAACAGATACAAGAAGAAGAAATAAAGCTAGATGAAATTGTTGTACTGATTGCCAAAAGAGAAAAGAGAGGTAATGGTAAGTTTGAGTGAAAATTACCTTTGAAATGTTTTTTATAGAACAAGATCGGTCATTTTGCATCTAGATGTCCTACAAGAATTCCAAAGCACAAACCTAAGTTTTTCAAGTCTAAGTTATCAAAGGATAAGGAATGTTTTTATGCTAGTGAAGGTATATCTGATGATGAAGATGGTGACTATAATGAAATTGGATTTATTTCTATTAAAGATGATGAACCTATGCATGAAGAAAAAACATTAGTATCCCGATTTGAAAAGAAATCTAAATGGGTCATAGATACTGGTTGTTCACATCATATGAGTGGAGATAAAAATAAGTTTGTGAGTTTGAAAAGACATGATGGTGGTGTTGTTAGATTTGGCGACAATACTCCTAAACTTATTATTGGAATTGGATCTATTTCCTTGGATGGAAAGACTAACACTGATAATGTATTACTTGTTGGACTTATGCACAAATTGTTGAGTGTTGGAAAACTAGTGGACAAGGGTTATCAACTGAACTTCATTAATGGAAAATGTTCTATCAAGAGTAAAACATGAGACTTGATAGCATCTGGTACTAAATCTAGAGGTAATGTATTTGAATTGAACACATATGAAGCTTATTTTTTATCGCAAAGTTTGATGACAGTTTGTTATGGCACAAAAGATTTTGTCATGTTAATTTTGATAACATTGTGAAGGCAAGTATGACAAATGTAGTAAGAGATCTACCTAGAATTGTAAAGCCATCTAACAATATGTGTAGAGAATGTTTTATGGGGAAACATACTAGAAGCACTTTCAAGAGCAAAGCTTATTTAGCAAAAGGGAAGTTGGACCTGGTGCATATAGATCTGTGTTGTCCTACAAGAACAAGATCATACTACGGTGAAAGGTATTTTATCTACTTTTTGTTGATGAATTTTCTAGAATGATGTGGGTTACATATTTGAGAGAAAAATCTAAAGCATTTGAAAAGTTCAAGTTATTCAAAGAAAAAGTTGAGAATGAATTTGGTTTATAGATGAAGTGTTTGAGATCAGACAAAGGAGGGGAGTTTACATCAAAACTGATTAAAACATACTGTGAAGAAAATGTAATACATAGATAGACTTCAACTCCTAGAACTCCACAACATAATGGGATAGTAGAGCGAAGAAAAAGAACCATATTGAATGCTACAAGGATGATGTTGCTAGAAGGAAATGTGTCACATGTTCATTGGAGAGAAGCAGTTGGCACTGTTGTGTACAAATTAAATAGAATTTAGATTAGAGAAGGTACAAACAAAAATCCTTATGAAGTATGGTTTGATCATGCACCTACTGTGAAATATTTTAGAATATTTGGTAGTAAATGTTATATCAAGAGAGATGATGAGATATGCAAGTTTGATGCTAGAAGTGATGAAGGAATCTTTCTTGGTTATTCCACTAAGATTAAAGCATATAAATGTTTCAATATGAGACTGAGGAAACTAATTGAAAGTGCCAATGTGAGGATAGATGAAAAATTTCACATTTAGGAAAGATTGTATGACTGTGGTCAGATAACAAAAAACAAGAGAAGTTGCAGTTGAACTTGAAGGATCCTTGATGATCCAGAATGAGATTGAAGAAGAAGAATAGGCCAAAGCTACTGAGACATTGAAGACACCAAGGTATGCCAAGAAAAACCATCCTGAAGATCAAATTATTTGTGATGCAAGAAAAGGGATGATGACTAGATCTAAAGTTAGAGATGAGATCTGTTTGATTTCTAAAGTTGAACCAAAGACTACTAATGAAACATGTAGAGATGAATCTTGGACTAAGGCCATGGAAGAAGAACTAGAATAGATAAAGAAAAAAAATACTTGGGAATTGGTTCCAAGACATAAGAACAAAAATGTGATTAGCACTAAGTGGGTTTTCAGAAACAAAATGGATGAGGAAGGAACATTTGTAAGAAATAAGACTAGACTAGTATGTAAAGGATACTCACAAGAAGAAGGCATAGACTATGAAGAAAAATTTGCCCCTATTGCTAGATTGGAAGTTGTGAGACTATTCCTTGCTTATGTTGCATGTAAAGAATTCAAAGTGTATCAAATGGATGTGAAGTCAACATTCTTGAATGGTGATCTAGAAGAAGAAGTGTACATTGACCAACCTAATGGTTTTACTTTGACAGATGATGAAAACATGGTTTGCAGACTGAAGAAGGCATTGCATGGAATGAAACAAGCACATAGGGCATGGTATGAAAGACTAGATAAACATCTACTTCATCTTGGCTTTAGAAAAGGTAATGTAGACAGTAATTTGTATTTAAGAACTGATGAAGATGAAATCTTAATTATACAAGTTTTTGTTGATGATATTATTTTTGGAGGCAATGATGAAATAAGCAAGAAGTTTGCTAAAGAAATGGAGAATGAGTTTGTAATGTCAATGATTGGTGAGATGAAATTTTTTCTTGGTTTGCAAATCAATCAGAGTAAGAATGGCATTTTTTATATCTCAGACAAAGTATTTTAAGGAAATGTTGAAGAAATTTCAAATGGAAGATTATAAACCTGTTGATACATGCTTGGTAACAGGGAATAAACTAACTAAAAGTAATGAGACTCAAAGTGTTGGGTAGAATAAGTACAAATAAATGATTGGTGGTCTACAATATCTAACACACACTAGACCAGATATTATCAATGCAGTTGGAATTATGGCTAGATGTCAGGGAGATCCTAAAGAGACACATTTTGCTGCTGTGAAAAGAATTTTCAGATATTTGAAAGGAACAGTAGAATATGGATTATGGTATGAAAAATATGATGATTTTACATTGCAGGCTTTTATTGATGTTGATTGGGAAGGTAATGTGGATGACATGAAGAGTACAAGTGGTGGTGCATTTTTCCTTGGAAAAGGCTGGTTTCTTGGTTAAGCAAGAAGCCGAACTGTATTGCTCAATCTAGTGTTGAGTCAGAGTATGTTGTTGTTGCAATAAACTGTACACAAGTTGTTTGGATGAAATAAATGCTAAAGGACATTGAAATAATTTTCAAAGAACCAGTGATTATCCATTGTGATAGGGTAAAAGCACAAAGTTGTGTCACGTTTCAGGACCACTTATTAGCACAGCTAAATTTGATTATTTCTAAATAAAAATTATTTTTTTTCAAACATATGGTCTAGCTAGATTCATTCTAGCTAAGCTAGATAAGTGGTTAAACTTTTCCAATTGGAAATGTCTATTAAATGCATGTTTTATACCAATTACCAAACAAATAAATTTTTTTCATAAAATCGATGTTTTAATAACCCCTACTCTTTTTAATGATATTTTTAAAAAATATAAAAAATACCCTTTTGTAGAGCTCAGAGTCAAGATTATTGTCATATAAATTTTATAATATTTTGATTAGATCTAATATATTATAATTTCAAAATACAGCAAGTAGGTATTGTAACATTCGAGAAGATGTTGCTTCAAATAAATTAAAAAATAGTAAATCATATAAAAAAAATTTAAAATTTGTGCTTAACACTAGAGGAGAGAGTCCTCTTCAAGAATATGTTTTTTTTTCTCTGAATGGTATAGATTTGATAGGGGAAATTTTGAGGGAGATGAAAACTGTCAATTTCAGATAAGTTCAACTTTGAGTAAATATAACGGAGAAAATATAGATTGAAAACCAATCTTTCTTATTTTCGACACTAGCTATACATTTTATCTATAACATATTTGGAAATCAGAGGAAAACTAGATTATTTACATATAATTGTTTGGAGGGAACTAGACCCCATATTTTCAGCAGTTTTCAGCAATGGAAAAATGGAATTCAAAAATTAAAAAACTATGTACATTCTTGTTCAAAAAAATTTTAAAAAATTATAGACATAAACCTAATCCATTTTTACACATTTCTTTAGTTTACATCACCCTAAAAGTCTAAATACAAATGCCACCTTTTATGTCGTTAAAGTTGAACAGTTTGCATGTTATGGTCCTTTTCCTTTATAAAAGTGTGACACAGGTTTGTACTTTTACCCGATAACACCAACATAGTGAATATGTCAAAGAATCCTATAATGCATTCAAAGACTAAATATATTTCCATCAAGTATCATTTCTTAAGGGAGAAGGTAGTAGATAGATAGATTAAACAGGAGTATATTAGTACCAAGGAATAGATAGCAGATATATTTACCAAACCTTTTCCAAAAGATGCTTTTGAATATCTCAGAGGCATGCTTGGGGTGATGGCCCCTCCCAGTGAAAACTAAATGATGCAGATGTGCATCAGTCCAGTGGATCTCAGAGCTATATCATTCTCTATACTTGATGTATGGATATACTCCTTAGGGGGAGTGATCGCAAGAGAATACTATGGAGTACATTTGGGTGATCTTACACCTAGTTGGTTGGACATGAATATTTGAAAAAGCTACATCTTACCGAAGACTACAGGTGAATTATGGCACCCTTTGCCATTGCTACCAAAGGGGGATAAATCTATGTGAAAATCCCTACTGTTTTGTGGAGATTTGTGTTGAGGATATTGAGAAGATTGTGTTGAGAGAGAGTACTTTTGGGTTGATACATATGGATTTTCCCATATGTTTCCATCAATGCCAAAGGGGGAGATTGTTGGATGATATCAGTTTTGGTTACTGATCATGCTATTGATATTCATGTTTTGTCACTAATGTAAACATATATTTCTATGGAGAAGACAAATTGGCTACTTAACTAGAAGGAGTGTACAGACACTGTACAGATGCTTCAGAATGATTGAAGTTGGAATTATGCAGAAGGATGTGTTCTGACCTTATTCCTAAGGTCGCTTGGCTTTATGTTACATACTATGGATGTTACAATTGATATAGTGAAGGCTGGTTTTCTAGACTGTAACTGTGATTCTAGACAGAGCAGGTCTCTGTGTTCCGAGTATATCTTTCTGGTGAAGATATTTAAGAACTTGCAAGCTTACTGATGGAAAACCAACATATGGTAGAGTAATGGGTTGAGTTCAATTGTTGATTGGATACTAATGAGGTTATCTGTTTCATGTATTCTAGAGAAGACTTATTTCCTAGCTGAATTCAAACATGTAGCATGTGAAATTAATTGTGAGCATGAATTACGGATCTGGAAGTATATGTAATAGATTTTTAATGTTGTATACTTGTTATAGATATTGTGTGTATCTTAGTAAGGGGTTATGTAATTATTTGTATGATGGAAAGCCTTAATTGGCTGACCTAATGAATTATTGTAAGAGGGTATATTGTTAGAAACACTAAGATGGGGGGGGGGGGGGGAANGTGAATTAGTGTTTGTAAATTATCTATATTTCAGCAACTTTAAACTTAAATCAAATAGATTAAAAATGAAGCATAACACAACAACACATAATACAAGATATGATTATGGGGAAACCTTGATCAGAGGAAAAGCCCGGTGGGAATTAGTACCCACAACTGATTGTACTAGTCTTATTAACCTATAAGATTTCCTTTGCCCTATTAGGAGAAGTCTTTACAATGCAAGTACAATGACCCTGTTAGGAGTCTTTACAAAACCCTGTTAAAGTTAGTAGGCTCACTGCCAAAGCTCACTTCTTAATAGGATGAAGGATACAACCTTCAGATAATATATATCCACTATATCAAAAGGATGAACTACTGTAAAGACATTATTGTCTGATCAGTTTTGTTTATGCGATGATGCTTTAATCTCTTGAAGACTTCTACTTCATACTTATTTTCTTACATTTCTCTTTTGAATATCTTCTCTACTTATTTTCCATACACACACCTAATACAAAATTGCATGTCTAGTATATATACATGCCTGAATAGACGCGACCAAAAACAAGACCTTAGTCGGCCCAAAAATAACATACATAATGCTTCCAAAAAAATTGGCTTACGTATGTTTACATGAGTGTTAAAGACATATTTACAAACATATTACAATTGGCACATGGACATTACAAAATAAAATATTATACGCTAATCAAATATCTGAAGTCGGCTTCATACTCTATTTTCTGAACTGCTAGTGGCTCTTTAACTTCCTATAACTTGTCTTTACTATCATACCGTACCATGTGTGTATAGACTAAACTTAATTACATGTTATAAAGCTTAAGTATGGAGGTGCATAGTTTGACTTGATCGTACGCATGTGCATTTGTGCTCTGATCAACTGCATATCTTTGTACTGCTCTATTTTCTATACTTAGCCAATTTTGATCTTCAAAGTGTACTATCAAAACTTCATATGACTTTATTTCCATAATGAAAACACAAAATAAGTCATATACACCCTGAGTGTCAAATTTCAAACAATCTCCCCCTTTTTCATTAATGGCAACAAAGGAATGTGGCCAAGTTGCTTAAACTTTGACTTAACAACAAAAAAATGTACATCAGAAGTTTGGCTATATATATGATACTCCTTATATACATACACTACTCCCCATTTGACATTAATGACAAAGGTGTCAAAATTTGTAAGTATCTAGGTACTTACTCAGAGTACACATCTGGATACACAATGTGAAGAGTCGTGATCTCTTGCTACCAAAATGCCTTAATGCATCAACAGTCTGAAGATGTGCACATAATGCATATGTGAGTTTCTCCATGTTTGTCAAATCCATGCAAGGGCCTTGATCATATGTGACAATTGTTGCATCTATCTATTTTATGTTCTCATTCAAGATAGCTAAGGAGGGTGCAAGTACATTTCTTAGTTGTGTTTGCCTGGTCCTTATCTTGTTGATCTCTACCTTGCCATTTTCAATCTTGTCTATCTGACCTTGATAGATGTTGTTGTAGATGTTGATTTCTTGGGAGGATGTTTCAACTAATTTCCTGATGTTTTCAACCAAGATGTCTGCTTCTTCAATCTTCTTGATGTGCTCAGAAGTGAATTTACCTCTATCCATACAATTTTCTATCACCTTCCTGCCTTTTGCTGCTAACTCTTTCAGAATTGTTTGACCAATCTTCAAGGAGTTAAGATCTAATGATAATTTATTGATCAGTTCATCTAATCTTCCCTTTTTTTACTCATCCTCTGCACTTTTAGTACCTGAATTTACTAAGCTTGTGAATTCTTTGAAGCAAGTCAATATGTTGTCAACATCATCCACTAACTGGATATTTTCCAATTTCTTATATGCTGGTACTAAGTTGTTCAAAATGTTCACTAAATATTGAAAGAGAGGGTTTCTCATAACTTGTTTCTCTTTGGCTTTCTCTATGGCTAATACATTGATTTTAATCAGGTCTTCTTCTCCCCAAGCATCTAGGTTTGTTGAGTCAGGGGTCAAGCTTGACTACAATGATACTGATGGTTTGCTAAATGGAGTGAATATAGCATCTTGACTAACATCCATGCATTCAAATTTCACTTGGATCTCCATAGAGGGTGGTTCATTAGGTTCATCCTTACTCTCTTCATCTTGACCATTTATTTCTTCTGTAGGAACTTGTTCTTGCTGCAAAGAAGTGTTATCAGTGCATACCTTCTCAGCTTCTTCAGTAGTTACAAATGCTTCTTCAAATTTATTTAAATCATTTTCTGAGGCTGACATGGTGATCTCAACATCATTTATCACAAGGGTTTCATCTGAATCCTTGACTGTATCAGAGGGTGATGTAACTTTGGGTGCAGAATCTTGTGGACCTGTCATAGGCACATTTGGAATATCAGGTTCTTTATCCTATTTGGGAGGAATTGGAGTCACTTTAGCTATAGGCGCCATTGATAGATACATGTGTCTATCCAAAAATAAATTTTCAAAAGCTCTTTCAGTCTCTTTTCCAACCAACTCACACTCTTTGTTCATAATGTGAAGAGTTCTTGTTTTGGTTCTTAGATGAGGTTTTACCAAATCTAACAGAATTGCTTTCTCATCATGTGAGCAAATAGGGAGAAGGCTATCTAATGTTTCTTATCTAATACTCATAGCTTCCTCTATTGCTTGTCTTTTCAACAGGTCTAATATGTTCTATACTTTATCTAGAATGACTGTCTTGAGTTCCAAAATCAACCTTTTAAACTTGATCATATGATAGATAATCATAGAATGTATCTTTGATTTATCTATCTATTGGTACTTATCATAAACATTTTAAATTGAATCTAGTCTTCCATCGTTAATGATTATGTTCCTTAAGACTATCAAAATGGGTCTAAATCCTACCTCAGGAGGGGGTTGAGTGTTCTTTACTTTTCTCCTTGTTGTCCTTGAGGATGGTTGACCTGTGGGAGCTTGCTTCCTTCTTCTGGTCATCTTTCTTGGTACTAATGGTGGAGAGGATTCCAAGTCAATAGTAGTTGAGGGCGCAGATGTACCTTCATCAGATTTCTTCTTCTTCTTCTTCTTCTTCTTGGGGATATCATCAAATTTTTCTATTTTCACTTCTGCAGGAGTTTGTTTAAGTTCTTTTGCAATCTTAGCTTCCCTAGCTTTATCTAGGTCTTCTTATGTGACCCAATGAACTTTTAGGATATTGGATGTAATCCTTGATGCCTTCCTTTTGTTATCTGCAATGTATAGGATAGAATCTACTTGACTTGTCTTCTCTCTGTATGTGCCCCATCTAGGCTCTTTTGGATCTTTAGGCGCAGACAAGAGAACTTGTGCGTATCCTTCTAGAAAAGGTTCTTCTACTTCATAACCAAGTGGATGAATCCATTTTTTCTTGGTTCAACTACTTCCATGCAAGTACAGTCAGTTTCCACCATGAAGCATATGCTGTCCTTATATTTCTCAAATATCTTCTCTAGTACTCTAAACCTCTTCTGCATTTTGATCTTGAATGTTTTTATCTCCACGTCCATAGAATCCTTTACACTTCTTTTTGATGTAACCTTTAATGAAATTTGTGACATAGTAGGTTTGCTCATGTCTAGGTAAAGATTAGAGACTTTACCAACAGTGTGGAAGTATAGGTAGATAATCAAAGAGCCAAATATGAATATTTTCCTCTTGTCATGCTTGATAGCTCTAATATTTTCAATCATTTGTGTGCGCAATATCTCATAGAGATTATATTGTGTGTTATCTCCTACCATCCTTATTGCTACTAGAACAGTAGCTGTGGACACACTATTTAGTCTACTTGCATGCTAAAACTTGTAACCAAGTATCATGGTGAGGAGTTTGATGTCTTCTTCCACAATGGGATCAACAGTCATCCCACACCTATCACTTCTAGATAAGCAAGCTTGCTCAATCTATTTCTTTACATCCTTTCTAGTAGGAAGAATGGGTCCAACCTTGGAGAGTCCAGTCATCTCATGAATGAGGTTAGTAGTAATGGAGACAAGAAATTCACCAATCCAATAAAGATCATCATGTATCCTACTAAGTATAATTTTAACCCATTCTGGTTCATATAACTCATGCGCATTCATGTACTTAAAAATAGGGTTATCAGTGAGATGCGAGTATTCATCCTTGAATGAGTAATCTGGTTTCATCATTGATCTGATGAGAGTTGTTATGCTCTTTTCACCAACAAACTCCTTCTTATAATAGATGTACATGTGAATGTCCTCTACATCCACGACTCCTAGCAGAGTCTTTGAGATTGCCCCTTCTACATCATCTAGAACAAACTTGAATGGATTCTTCTTAAACACATATCTCTTTTTCTCAGAGGTGTCAAACACTGTAGTAGTATCCATTACTTACTTTTAACTTTCTTAAGTAGGGTTTTACGAGATTTTGAAAAGACACGTTCACTAGAGTTCCATTTCAACTTTGATTCATCTTGCTAACCAACCAATGGTTTATCCTTGAACACTTTGATGCTAACTTCTACTGCGCTCTTTGAATGCTCAATCTTGAATGCAAAGTGAGGATAATAGATCTTTTACTGACTTATATAAAATGTTATTTCATTTAATTCTTGTTGTCGTAACGCGGTTTACATTGATAATTACAATCTTTGCTTCAGTTGAAGTTCAAGCTATGTGTATATGCATACTTCCTTAATTCATCACCAATTTCATGAATCCATAGGCGCATACTCAGAGGTGAGTATACCAGATGTGTAGGGGTTTAGATCTATAATATCTCCCCCTAGGACCAAGAAGGTCAACTTAACCAGAAGTAGAAGGTGCATCCACTATGGATGCATCTACTACATTGTTCTCATCATTTTATTTCTTTACTTCAACCCATATTTTACCAGAATATTCCATAGCTTTTATAGACTTGAATTCACCAGATTCTTCAAATAGTGAACCTTTAGGCTTTTCTTGTTTTTGTGTTCTTGACTTGCAAAACCTTGAGATATGTCCTACTTTGTTACATGAGTGACAAATGATTGGAGATATGTTGATATTATTTATCCTGCTGCACTACTTGGCTGTGTGTCCATTATAATTACATATCTGACATGTAATGTTCTGATAGTTTCTCTGAGGTTGATTTCTCTGATTTTATTGATTTAGATTTCTTTGGTTCTCTTGTGATTGATTTCTTTGACTTGTTCTGCAATGAATAGCCCTATGATTAAATTTATTACAGGAATAAAAATACCCATTGAAATGTATTACCTCTTTACAATATCTTTCCAAGTGTCCATGCTTGTTACAAGCATAACAAGTTCGGTTAATTAGCTTGTGTTCATCTTTAGGAGGTTGTGTATTACTCTCTGCTAGATTCTCAATTTTCTTTGCTTCTGTGGATTCTTCTTGTGCTTTATTTATTTCTTGCATTGCATTTATTTCAATTTGAGCTACACTGTATCGAACACCTGTAGTATCACCTTTTAGCTTTTGTGCATAAAGTTGTGATTGAATTAGATTAGAACTTGTGTGTAATTACTCAATTTTATCTTTTACTTCTGTTCGTTCAGATTCTATCTTTTTCTTGATGTTTTCCAACTCCAAGATCTTCATATTTTCTTGCATAAATTCTTTATCTAATTGTTTACTTTCTTTGGTCTTTTCTTCAATAGTAGTTAGGCTATCTATAAGCTATTCATTCAGATCTTCAATCTTGTCTTTCAGAGACATGTTTTCTTCATTAAACTTTTTGACCATTTTTCCCAAATCTTTTTTAGAGAAATCTTTCATATCTTTCCTTAATTTTTTTATAAGCATTTGGGAGCCATCAACTTTTAGTTTAAGTTCTTCATTTTATTTTTCAGATCTATCAAGAGCATCAAGGGCTACTTCTAGATTCTTTTTCAGATGTTTCTCTTCTGTTGAATCCATGATCTGCTCAAGTGGTTAAACTTTATTTTAGAGGACCAGAGCTTTGATACCAATTGTTAGAAACACTGAGAGGGGGGGGGGGTGAATCAATGTTTGTCAATTGTCTTTATTTAAGAAAGTTTAAACATAAATCAAATAGATAAGAAATGAAGCATAAAACAACATCACATGAACCTTGATCAAAGGAAAACCCCAGTGGGAATTAGTACCCACAAATGATTGTACTATTCTTATGAACCTGTAAGAGTTCCTTTGCCCTGTTAGGAGCATTCTTTACAATGCAAGTACAATGAATCTATTATGAGTCTTTACAAAACCCTGTTAAAGGTGGTTGGATCACTGCCAGAGTTCACTGCTTAATAGGATGAAGGCTACAACCTTCAGATAATAGATATATACTATATCAAAAGGATGAACTATTGTAATGACATTGTTGTCTGATCAGTTCCATTTATGCGCTGATGCTTTAATCTCTTGAAGAATTCTACTTCATACTGATTTTGTTATATTTCTATTCTGAATATCTTCTCTGCTTATTTTCCATTCACATGCCTAATACATAAGTGCATGTCTACTATAGACATGCCTGAATAGATGCCACCAAAAACAAGACCTTAGTTGGCCCATAAATAACTGTTATACACTGAATTTGCGCCTCTGATCTCAAGCTCTCTTGGTCTTGATAATCCAGTATAACAAGGGAATCATCTCTAGGTTGTGGGACCTCTACTAACTGAGATGAGACCTCCAGATTCTAGGCTTGTTCCTCTTAGATAATCACCTTAATTTGCTTCTTTTACAGGAAAGTAAACTTTGAGGGGAAAAGGGATAGAAGGAGTGCATGGAAAGGGAAATAACTGAAAGCAAACTACCTACTAGGTGATACACTGAAATTAGGGTTTGGATCTCAGTATAAAGGAATGAAACCAATGGAAGAACTAGGTCAAATAAGTCACAACTCACTGGATAGGCTTGCATAAGTATTTTGTAGGAAGGTCTGAACAAAAGACTCGACCTATGACCTGCAAACAAACATCCTTCTGTGCAACCAGGTGTAGGAATGAGACAAGACTGCTAGGGGCTGAAGTATACCCCCAAAACATCTAAATTAGATCAAACACAATAACACAGAGGCTTACAAAAAAGGAGAGGAACTAGGAACCCCAATGTCCATTAACAACATTCATAGACTTTGATCCAATAAGAGATGATACAAACAAGTAAGCATAGGGATATGAGGAATTATCACAGAATGCCTCCAGAATGTTTATATGATCAATGACAAGATTACAGAATGTAAAAGCCAGAGGGAAGAAAGAATGCCTCAGATAGCTCCTAGAAAGAATCAAATTCTCTTTTACAAAATGCCAACTCTGAGCACTAAGGCTCTCAAAAACTTTTAAATACCTCCAATGCATGCAGGCAGGAGCTCAAAAACCTAACTAGGGTTACAGATTTACAATAGAATAATAAACCCTAGATCAAAAAATCCAACCTGGTCATAAATGTGCCCCAAGGTGAATCGATCAGATCAGACTTTCCTTCCTGTGCCCATCCCTGTACCTGATTTGCCCGTAGACACGCAACCTGGGTTCATTAGCCCAACTCTGCAAGTAGGCCTTGCCATGAATGCTCACCAACTGATCATGACCTCCCAGGAGGAGAAGTGACCCCTGACGGCCGCCGCTCAACTTGTCATTAATGAGTCTTCAACTCATGACCATGCTTTTTAGCCAACTGCACCTGAGAGCAATAACTTCTGACTGGACTCTGTATCTCTCCACACCTCTAAATCTCCCTTTTTCTTCACCGACATTGAAACAAATCTATCCAGGGATCAATAGACTTTCTGTGCATCGCTCTCTACAATTAGGACCCCCTGATCACTCCTAGAACATGAGCAAACAGGAACCATGGCTGCCAAGCATTCACTCTGTTAGCTCAGAAGACTACCGCCAATTTTTTAAATTTCATGGTCAAGAAACTACGCGACTGACCGTTAGTCTCCTTGTTGTGGGCACATGACGTTAACCATGGTATCATCTCATGACCTAGCGACATTATGCTCTTTTACCCTTGGTTAACCCGAGTCACTTCTGGCAACATCCCGACTGTATGAAATCAAAGTTGCAAGGAGATAACCTTAACTCACCATCCATCCCGCGACCTTGCTACTAACTGTTTCCTTTGACTGCTACGGTTGTCTCTTAGTCGCTGGATGTTATCTCTCTGTCTTGAGACCACGTGACAATGCCTAGTCGCCAAGTCGAGAGATCCTTTGTCTGAGCCTTTTGACCTTTCAAAATAGTTACATGTGCCCCTTTCATGTTTCTAGCGACATCCTGACAACCCTAATCGCCAAGTCGGGAGTACTTTGCTCGTAGGACACTTTGATTCCCAGACTACGCGACCACCGTTGGATCATCTGTTCCCTAGTCTTGAAGTCGCGTGAGGCATTTTCCCTCATCTAGCGATCACCCGACAAACACTTAGCATCCATACATCTTATGCCACCTGTCACACAGTCACTGGTTCCTCCGTTGCACATTGGGGAGCTGAGTCATCACTTGGTTCTAGCAACAATGTGACCAAAGGTCTGGGTCCCATCTTCACAAAGGCATATGACATGAATTTGGCGATCACGCGACAAAGAGGAAATGCAGAGTCGGGAGAAGGAAAGGAATATTCACCCAGGGTCACGCGATTCTGCGACTAAAATTAAGCACATGCTCTTAGTGACCTGAAAAAGTAACTGTGAAATATAACGTGCCAAGGCCTAGGGTTTATTACATCATTTAAACATGAAGACTTAGGGTTTTAGGGGTTTTAGCAGAGCCAAGACAAGGAAACCATGAAAAACATGACAGAGGAAAGCCAGACAGGGCAGACTAGGCCAAACTGCACAGAAATGAGAAATTTGGGTAACATTTTGGTGACTTCTGCAGGATTCTTGTCTGCTAAGCATGAAGACCAGTTCCCTTGACATATCCATTGGGCATGGAGTCACTTTGAACAAAAAACTTGACAGGGCAAAACTGTGCACATGCACTTCTTGAAAACAAGGAAACTACACTAGAAAGCAGGAAAAAGGGAAACCTAACCTAAAACTAAACTAACCAGTGCAGAAGCTGGTCAAACAAAACCATTCACTGGTTGCAAAAAATAGCTACCCTTCCTCATCAGGACATTTTACATTGAGTGTACAAGGGTAACTAGAAGGACCAGAGGCACATAAAGATTTATCAAATAATTAAGACTTGCCTCTGTATAAATGAGATCAAGTTTACCTTCTTCTGATTGATCATATGGAGGAACCTCGGTAAACTCCTTCTGGGCCAAGTATCTGATGGGGCAGCCTCTTGAAAGTCTGATAGTATTACTTCCCTTGATGGTTTCTTTTATATCTTCATGGTTGTCTTCCATCCTGGATAGCCATGTTAAGTCATCATTCTTAGTCAGGGGACTATTATCCTCTTCTTTGGAATAGGCCAGGGGCTCATCAAGGTTGCTAACATCTTGAGGATCTCAGATTGTCTCCAACTCTTGCTCATGCAGCAGTCCTTCTAGAGGAGAGCAATCAAAGACCAGGCCTCTTTCCATAGGCACGCGACTTCTAACCTCCATTCCAAGGAATAGGGGCTCATCATTTAATTTATCACAAAAAGCCTCAATGGTATTAGAGAAATCAAGCTCCTCAGGGCCTTTGTCTCTATTCTTTTCTTGGAACAGCTCCTCTATAACCTTTTTATCCTGTTCAAAACCAGGCAGCACAACAAACAAAAGCACATCATCCTTTTGTGTATCAACATCCTGTTGATGGTGAACCTTTTGTTCTGATTGATCCTCACCCATAGGTGATGGTATGGTCTCTTCTTCATCATCAACAAAGAGGGGAAGCTCATCAAATAAATCAGCCAAGAGCACAGGCTGGGCATCCATTTCTTCCTCCATAATTTTTTGTCCCTCCTCATCACAGTCATCACTCTGCACTGATACCTCAGATTCCTCCTCCTCATCACATGAAAGCTCATTTGCCATAGGTCCCTGCTCAGATACTAGAGTAGTATCCTTGAAAAGACTTGGCATCTGATAGCCAGGAGGAAGAGTCCATTGGGGAATCCTCCATATTTGATCATCTTGAGAGACCAGAGGGGCCTCCTGGGATGAACAACCCCTTTGAATAGGTTGTTCTTGTAGAGTGGTAGGCTGAATCTCAAGCACAAGCTCTTGAAAGGAATTTTTTGCCTTGAAACTTGGGGTATAAAATTGAGAGGGTTCAAGGGTGGACATATAAGGTTTAGACAAATGGGTCTTCCAACTTGGGATCTTAGACCTAAGAGCCTCTCGTTCAGCAATTTGTGATTTCAGCCTTGCTGTCTCAATACTTTCTCTGTGATTGATCTCTTCTTGGAATTGTCTCATTTTCTGCTCATCAATCATTTGTTGCCTACCAACCAGAGCCTCCTCTATTTGATAAGGGATGAACCCTTGCTCATAACTTTGAGCCTCCATCTCTTGTTGCTCCCTGATTTCAGACACTTGCTTGACTAAGTCAAGCAATTGCTCCTTCAGCTCTTCCTGTGCTTTCATGAAATCTGATTTTAGGGTCTATTTCCAACTGGGCTGAGAAGGGGAGGGTGAGTGGTAAATAGGAGGGGGCAGCTGGCTTTGCATTTGCAGTTGTGCCCTTTGTGCTCATAGGTGATCTTTTTTGAGGGCCTTTTCATAGTCATTTATGAGGGCGTATTCATTTGGGGCATGCTGGATGTAATGAAGGCTTTGTGCATCTACATAGAAGCTTGGGATAAAAGCAGGGGTGGGTGGGTGGCAAGGCTGATGACCAGTCCATTGAGCATTGCTCTCATAATAGGATGGTGAATAACCTGACTGTCCATAATAACTTGACATGTCTACTCAAATAACTAACTGGAATCTTTAAATGGAAAAATTGAAACATACCAGCACTTGATCTTTGAAACAAGTGGACTTTCCAGAGTCGCCAAATGTGATTAGAACTTGGCCTCTTAAAGGCAGAAAATACTACTTTCCACACCAAACACCAGTCACAAAAAGCTTTGAAAAGAACTGAAAATCAGCTCTTGGTCCCACCGGGCGTGCCAGAAATGTTATACACTGGCACCAAGGTGGGGAATTCTTGAGCTTGGGTCTATACTAATAGACCTTGTGTACTGAATCTCTTATATAGATGAACCAACAGGAAAAACTTTCGACTTTGATCTTAACTTCAGTGTGGTCCCACCGGGTGTGCCAGAAATGTTATACACTGGCACCAAGGTGGGGAATTCTTGAGCTTGGGTCTATACTGATAGACCTTGTGTACTGAATCTCTTATGCAGATGAACCAA
>MU224078.1:1344261-1355236 GCA_018584345.1 Thuja plicata | reverse complement strand
TAGGAACCCCAATGTCCATTAACAACATTCATAGACTTTGATCCAATAAGAGATGATACAAACAAGTAAGCATAGGGATATGAGGAATTATCACAGAATGCCTCCAGAATGTTTATATGATCAATGAGAAGATTACAGAATGTAAAAGCCAGAGGGCAGAAAGAATGCCTCAGATAGCTCCTAGAAAGAATCAAATTCTCTTTTACAAAATGCCAACTCTGAGCACTAAGGCTCTCAAAAAATTTTAAATACCTCCAATGCACGCAGGCAGGAGCTCCAAAACCTAACTAGGGTTACAGATTTACAATAGAATAATAAACCCTAGATCAAAAAATCTAATCTGGTCATAAATGTGCCCCAAGGTGAATCAATCAGATCAGACTTTCCTTCTTGCACCCATCCATGTACCTGATTTTCCCATAGACACGCAACCTGAGTTCATTATCCCAACTCTGCAAGTAGGCCTTGCCATGAGTGCTCACCAACTGATCACGACCTCCCAGGATGAAAAGTGACCCTTGACGACCGTCGCTCAACTTCTCATTAATGAGTCTTCAACTCATGACCATGCCTTTTAGCCAACTGCACCTAAGAGCAATAACTTCTGATTGGACTCTGTATCTCTCCGCGCCTCTGAATCTCCCTTTTTCTTCAGTGACATTGAAACAAATCTATCCAGGGATCAACAGACTTTCTGTGCATCGCTCTCTACAATTAGGACCCCCTGATGACTCCTGGAACATGAGCAAATAGGAACCATGGCTGCCAAGCATTCACTTTGTTAGCTCAGAAGACGGCCGCCAATTTTTTTAATTTCATGGTCAAGCGACTACGCGACTAACCGTTAGTCTCCTTATCGCGGGCACATGACGTTAACCATGGTATCATCTCACGACCTAGTGACACTGTGCTCTTTTACCCTTGGTTAACCTGAGTCACTTCTGGTGACATCCCAACTGTATGAAATCAAAGTTGCGAGGAGATAACCTTAACTCACCATCCGTCCCGTGACCTTGCTACTAACTGTTTCCTTTGACTGCTACGATTGTCTCTTAGTCTCTGGATGTTATCTCTCTGTCTTGAGACCACGCAACAATGCCTAGTCACCAAGTTGGGAGATCCTTTGTCTGAGCCTTTTGACCTTTCAAAATAGTTACATGTGCCCCTTTCATGTTTCTAGCGACATCCCGACAACCCTAATCGCCAAGTCGAGAGTACTTTTCTCATAGGACACTTTGATTCCCAGACTATGCGACCACCGTTGGATCATCTATTCCCTAGTCTTGAAGTTGCGTGAGCCATTTTCCTTCGTCTAGCGATCACCTAACAAACACTTAGCATCCATACATCTTATGCCACCTGTCACACAGTCACTGGTTCCTCTGTTGCACACTGGGGAGCTGAGTCATCACTTGGTTCTAGCGACAATGCAACCAAAGGTCTGGGTCCCATCTTCACAAAGGCATATGACATGAATTTGGCGATCACGTGACAAAGAGGAAATGCAGAGTCAGGAGAAGGAAAGGAATATTCTCCCAGGGTCACACGATTCCATGACTAAGATTAAGCACATGCTCTTAGTGGCCTAAAAAAGTAACCACGAAATATAACGTGCCAAGGCCTAGGGCTTATTACATCATTTAAACATGAAGACTTAGGGTTTTAGGGGTTTTAGCAGAGCCAAGACCAGGAAACCATGAAAAACATGATAGAGGAAAGCCAGACAGGGCAGACTAGGCCAAATTGAACAGAAATGAGAAATTTGGGTAACAATAACATACACAATGCTTCCAAATAAATTGGCTTAAGTGTGTTTACATGAGTGTTAAAGACATATTTACAAACATATTACAATAGGTGCATGGCCATTACAAAATTAAATATTATACACTAATCCAATATCTGAAGTCGGCTTCATAATCTATTTTCTAAACTGCTAGTGGCTCCTAAACTTCCTATAACTTCTCCGTACTGTCATACTGTACCATGCGTGTATAGACTAACCTTAATTACATGTCATAAATCTTAATTATCGAGGCACATAGTATGACTCAATCATACGCATGTGCGAGCTGGTGCTCTGATCAACTGCATATCTCTGTACTACTCTATTTTCTATACTTAGCCAATTTTGATCTTTAAAGTTTACTTTCAAAACTTCATATGACTTTGTTGCCATAATAAAAACACAAAATAAGTCATATACACCCTAAGTGTCAACTTTCCAACATATATATGAATGATAAATTCTTGTGGAGAAGGGTGAAAGAGAAAGAAAAGTAAAGAGAGGTGTGGAAGCTACAAAGCTTGTTGACTACTGGATACAAGTAGAGTTGATAATTCATTTGAACTGACCAAGCAAAGACAGTTTGTATTAGACAGTTTTCTGGAATGTGTATTTTATTTATACACTTGATTTGGATTGTGAATCCTTGAGGGTGGCTTTAACCTTCTTTGGGCAGTGTGCCTTGGTAGTGAGCCTACTATTTTCTTTGACTCCTAACAGGGTCTGTCTCCTAATAGGGACTGTGTACTGTAATGTTGTAACAAGCTCCTAACAGGGATAATATCTTTTAACAGGGATACTATACTCTCAGTAAACTATTTGTGTGTGTTAATTCCCACTGGGGTTTTACCTTTAAAAGGGTTTCCTTGACAACAAATATTGTGTTATGGTGTTGGTTATTACTGTGTTATCATTTACATTTGCAGATTTGGTTTACAAAGTATAAATTTTAATAATCTAGATTACAACTGATTCACCCCCCATGTCAGTTTTCTTATGGACCCTTATTTCTAACATAGTTTTGATCCATGTCAAAACATGTAGTTGCACATGTTACAGGACTTGACCATGCAGATTGTAGATGTCAACAGGCAACAAGAATCTGAGTTCCAACAAGAATTGAGGATCTAGCAAGAGGATCTTTTCCAACAAGCTCATGCATAATAGAAAGAGAGGTTGGCTTATCAGGAGCAATGTCATAGGAAGTATTTGATGCAAATGTACATATGTCATGAGTCAATTCTGCATAAAGATATGGAAGAACATAAGAAACACTATGAAGAAGTGTTGGAAACACAGAATAGACATATGAAAACACAAGCAAAGGAACAGTTCAAGGCCATATGGAGGGAGTATGAAGAGGTTATTGTTGGACAAAAAGAAACCAACAAGCCCTTGCAAGAAAACTAGCAACACTGAAGGAAGTTTGTGAAAAAGAGTTGATAAAAGTTAGTGTTGCTACAACTACAAAAGAAGTAAATTTACAAAGAGAGCTAGAAGCTCATAAGAAGTTTCATGATAAAGAGTTACAAGAGCATAAGGGACAATACGCCTGTTGATTTCCACAACTATGAAATACAAGGAAGCTTATCAGATACAACTTAAGGAGCCTCTTTGAAATGAGCAGAGGAAAGAAGGTGCTGAAAAAAAGATGCAGAGTTTTTTTCTAAATATGAATACGACATGCCTCAAATAGCATCTTCATCAAGTCCCAAACAACAGAATGGAGCATATGAGCATGAACAAGTTTTATTCTTTTAAGAGCTAGGAGACCAAGTAATTTGTCACACTGAATCAGTGCAAGGAGGTAATTTGGATAAAGAGGATAACTTATTTTGGGATGATCTTGAAGAGTTCTATTTGAGCCTTGACGATAATCTAGTCTTAGTTTTTCCTCAACTCATTCCATCAAAGGAGCTTAGATTAGTGCATATGCATTAGAAGGACTATGTTTAGGACACAGAACACCAGAAGCAAATTCCCAAGTTTGTTCTATCTAGAGGCTACCCCATCAGGTATTTAGCGAGGAATGATTCCAAAAAATAAGAGACTAGCATGTTCACCCTTGAGCATGCTAATCCATTAGAAAATGAAGCTAAGGAGGGACCGTTTCACCTTGTGGACCCTTTTAATAGGGTTCTTTCCTCCAATCTATTTAGCCAAGTAAGTGGGTACTTTGCCCAACAAAATTTATTACACCAACTAATTACATGCATGATATTCATCCATATCAGTTTGGTTGTCCTTAAGCATGTTGATAATTCTAAGTTAAGGAGAATGGGCAGTTATTTTTCTCAATCAGTTAATAGAATTATCTAGCATGTATCACTACTAGATAGGGTTAGAGTAGGTTAGGTTTGAGTTCAATAAAGTGTCTTCAAGGCATGAGGTCAGTTTAGGTTGCATGAGTCTTAGTTAGGTTGCATGAGTCTTATTTTAGATTGTATTTTCATTTCAATAAGGTTGCATTTGATATGTTCTAGTTTTTGACTCCATTGCCCAATGAATAAGGTCTATGGTTCATGTCTAGCAGGTAGACATTCAATAGAAGTTGCCAAAATTGTTATCCTAAATTTGTACATGCAAGATCATAATCATAAACAATAAAAAAATTGGATAAAGGTACACCTCTTAAACACTATTTCTTAGCTAATATAGATAATATACATTGCTATTGCATTCATGTTATCAATTATATTGTACTCTAAGTATTTATCATATTCAAATTTTAAAGTTCATAATTAATCATTACATTGTGCATTCAAAATTGAATGTAATTGATAAATGTTCTTTTCATAGTCTATCTTTCACATTGGAACTTAGAGGAAATTGCACAAAAGAAAGCATGCTATAAGCATGAGTAGGGGTCCATGCATTGCTTTGTAGGGTCTTCTGCATTTAGGAGTTGGTTGTCTAAGCTTGTCCAAATCTTCATGTCTTTGTCATAGTCTCCATGTCATGCATCTTAGGTCTTAGGGTCTTGTCCTACATCATGGAAAGAAAAGGTGTTAGATCCAAATTGGATCTAAGCAATGCATGGAAACCTAAAACAACATACAACAATCAAACTTTTAGAGATGCACATTTATCAATAACATTAATACAATGGAAAAATATGCACCAAAATCAACTGAACAGTAGTATCAAAGGGACATAACTCCATGAAACCTTTTACTATATATGATTACCATTTTGCATTATTTAAATGAGTTGTTTTTGTAAAACCAGATATCTGAATTAAAGGGACTTAGTTCATGTAGCTAAGAAACCTTTTTCATAACATCAAGGTTGTGCTATATTAGTAAACACAATCAATCAACCAACATTCATGCATGAATGTCATGACACATGGAACTCACACACAAAAATTGATTAGTTGGTCATGTTCACTAACCAAACATGTTGAACTTTCTGGTGATGTTTTCAAATGCAAAGAGAGATGAACAATAAATTCAATAAAATAGTGATTGTCACGAGCCCGTTCTCTAACCTCACAAGATGCATTATAAAAAGAGAAAGAATGCTATGAGTTCATGAACATAGAGTGAAATTTCAAATGCAAAAGAGGAATGCAGATACAGAGTCATTAAAATATTGTCATAAGTACTAGTGTTCATGAAAAGAATGAATGAATAATGGTGTCATCAAAGAGGAAAGAAGAAGAAGTTTACCAAACCGTGTTGATGCCATTAGTTACAAGATGAAGAGTACAATAATGTTGTTGTAAGATGGTCAAATGCAATGAAAAGATGCTATAGACAATGTATATACAAGATAAGTTGTGTTGTGCAAAAAAGAAAGAATTCATAACTGATATGCAGAAAGATGAGAAAGATTCTATGTTATCAGATGTAAGTAACATGCATATGCAAATACAATTCATCATGGTGTCATAAAAGAACAATAACAATATATTCAAACACTGTTGATATCAAATACATAATACATCAAATGTTGTTGTAAACAATTATGTACAAGGACAATCTGTAAGTAAATAACAGTGCATATTATACAAGGCCAAATGACAGTAATCTTGTCATAAAGTGTGTAAGTTCATAACAGTGATATCTATTTTTGCAATGAAATATGCATGCAATTGTGAATCTTCTTTCTATCAAATGAAAGTGATATGCAAATATAGGGGAAGATGATTAAATTACAATGATATCAAATGTTGTTATGAAATGTGCATACACAAAAAATCAAATAACAGTGTTATTAAAAGATGCATGTATCTAACAGTGTTGTTCAACAAAAGAAGGATGCATTGTTTAAAAGCATTGAAAAGTTCAACACAAGGTTGTTCATGGGTGTCATGACCCCGTGCTCGAACCCCATGAGAAAAAATTCTTATTGGAGTCAAAAACCCCCTTAAAAAGCATATATATATATAATGTGGTCACTGTCGACAAATGCAAGATGGAGACTAGACAGTTTTTAAATACCGAAAAACATCTTTAAAAATTGTCAAAGCATAGCTCAAGTTACAGCCCCAACAGAGAAAAGCCAACATGGTGACTACAGACGGTCTCCATAGTGAATGAATGGTAATGTGCAAGTATGGTGTTCACTTTCGATAGAAGTCAAAGATAAAGACAAAACCCCAAATCAACAACAATGTAAATATCTAGTGAATGAGCCCATAAAATGCTACTCCCAACTCCATAATGTTGAAGGAATAAAAGACCCAAATCTCTGTCATAAATCATGAAGAAATCATCAAAAGTCAAAGACAACCAGCTCAAGTATTTTAGGCATAGAACGTTCAACATCGAGTTCAAATAACAAAGAAAGGTAAATAGATCACTTATCAAGAGTAAAGTACCAGTCATCGTGGCAAAGATCATAGTGAAAAGTACGCATTACAGTTCAAGAGTCCAGCTTGGTAGTAATGTAAAGTCCAAGCCAAAATAATAGGGAAAAACTCCAGATGGTGAGATCCTGAGCTGTTGGTTACAACGACAACTTCCAGTTGGAGCCTGAGCTCCATGCTCAAATCACATACTCGCAGTCAAAGGTAAAGCGACAGATATGCAACTATATTCCAGCTTGAGATCACTAAATAGAAATCAAAAAAAAAAATACAAACTCCCAAATAGCTGTGATGGACTTCAGTCCAACAGCTTGAGCCCAGTAGACCAAGGGGAGTTCCATAAATCAATGCCATGTTCACAATAAGTGGTGCCATAAGCTAGGGTTTCAAACCCTCGTGTCTTTACTAAATGCAAGAAATCAAATAACCAAAACCAAGACACAAATACGAGTTTGATAAAACTTTGAAGCCCATCGCCTATATGGAGTAGTAAATGGCATTAAAAACTGTAGTAATTAGTAGTAAAAGCCTCAGGGTTGTCTTTCCCAACTGACATGAGAGTAGTGCAACTCAACAACCTAGCCTATGCTAGGATGTAGATATTTTGAGAGAGGTTATTAACTGCTAGGTATTGGTCATGTTGACATTAGAGTTATGATGTCGAATTAAGGCATGGGTTTAGGGTTTATGTTATGGGTTTAGGGCTTGGGTGCTATATTATGGTTAGGGTTTTATATGTTATAGGGTGTTGTATATGTTGGTGAGGTTTTAAAATGAAAGATGTATATTCTAAAATACCAACATTAGGGGCATAGATTAAGGCATGAATTATGCCTATTAGTTAGGGTATTTCTAGCTGATTTGGAGGACTTTTGGAGGGCATTGGATTTTTGAAATTGGCCTTGAGTGGGTATATATCTGGACTTGATAATCAATTTTAGGGGTTCAGAGTTTGGAGAGAACATGGTTTTGTGAACACATTTGTTCCTTTGAGCCTTTTGCATACATTTTGTAACCATAGGTTAAGTTTTGATGCAAGATTTTTCAAATGTAACTTATTCCTTGGCATTTTTTTTTTTAAAAATCTTGGCATGTAATCATTTGCAGATTTTTAGGAAAAAGAAGCAAGTTCCCCATTATTTTCAATTTTTTTGCATTTAAGTGTAATGTGTTTTATAGCATAGATAAGTGAATTGATCTAATTCCTTCTCTAAGTTGTCAAAATATAACCTTTTGCAAAATTTGTATGTCTGTTGGCGGATTATCATTGTTTGTGGCACAAACCCTAATAGTAAGTTTTTTTAGGTCAACCTATACATTAAGTAGTGAATGTTTACTGCAAATCTCAGTAGTGTGTGTCTTGTGGATGTTGGCGTGAAGTTCTGATTAATCTGAATCTTTTTTGGTGTATCACCTTCCAGTTTATTGATTTAGTTTTAAGTTATCCTTTTCCTTTTCCCCAATTAGAGAACCAGTCATAGGTGATATTCAAAATATAATAGGAACCAACCTAGAATCTGGAGATTCCTTCTTAATCAGAGTCCACCCACAATTACAGTAAGTATGTCAAAGAACCTAGTATAACATTCAAAGACAAAGCATATAGAGATAAAGTATCATGCTATAAGAGAGAAAGTCGCAGAGAAAGAAGTCAGACTTGAGTATATTAGTACAAAAGAGCATATAGAAGATATTTTTACAAAGCCTTTACCTAAGGATACATTTGAATATTTGAGAAGTATGCTTGGGGTTCAGCCCCAACCTACTTTTGAGAAATGATGCAGTGGTTGCATCAGTCCAGTGGTACAAAGCACTATATTCCTTCTAGACTGATTGCTGATGCTTCCTCTATGATGGAGTATCTATATTTGAACTAAGTCATGGAGGACTCTTGGTAAAAGGTATTTTCAAATAGTGTCTTTGGACATTCGAACTAGTATTGTATTGACATAGTGATGGATTTTGTCATTGATGTCAATGAGGGAGAAGAATACATGAAAAACAAGTGGAGAAGCAGTAGAAACAGTGAAAGAGAGGAAAAATATAAATAAGGAGGCAGACAGTGATTGATTAAGAATACTTAATGAAGACGAGAGCAGTAGTAGAGTTTTGGATTCATGAAAAATTGAATGTTTTTCATCTATGTTGCCATTAATGCCAAAGGGGGAGATTGTCAGCATTACTTGAGTTTTCATATGTTACATTAGTGACTATGTTTGTCATCGATGTCAACATACTATTTGGATATCAACACAGTGTTTTAATGAATATTGACAGAGTAGTAGATAGAGATTGAGTTAGCACAGATAGAGAATTGTAGATGAGGTTATGTGTAGTGTAGAACATATTTCGGTTACTATCTTGATGATGTGGTCAAGAGCGCATATGGAGATACAATTATTGGTGACAATTATTTGAGATTTATTGAAGATCATATTTTGATAGAGTTTCTAAGAGATGGTTTACGATGTTTGGATTATATCTTTTGACTGGTATGGAATTTGGTTTGCCGAAGTCATGAAGAGTTTGAAGAAAGTATGAAGGTGATCTGACTAAGACCGCTTAGTATGGGATTGCATGTGTGAAGAATTATTAAGTTTGTGAGCCGACAGTGTTGTGTAATTATGTAACTTGTATTGTTTTATATTTTGTAATCGTTTAGGCTTAATTGGTCGACTCAATTGTGAAGTATTGGGCTTGGTATAAAGGAAAGATTGTTATTTTATTTTATTGAGATGAATGAAGGAATGAATGGAATAAAGGATAATGATATAGATAGTAAGCATGTATGTATAATTTTGTAGCAATTTTGAAAGGATTGTATGTGAAGCAAAGTTGGTAGATCTGGTAGTATTTAGTGCAGTAGAGGCATGGTCAGAGAAGACAGGATATTGAGTTTTAGAACTCAATTTATTTAGTATTATTTTATTCAAAATAATAAAAAGATCAGTTCAACAATGGGTTCTATGGTCTTTCCGTTGGAGTTGTTTGGCCAGTGGGTCCTTTTAAAGTTATTTTGAAGAAATTTTTTTTTAGATGTCAATTTATTATATTTAAGAAATAGGTACACATTTTTAAACATGTGCCCACTTTTTAAAATTTGAATTTACACCACCCTTTGTATTGGATTTTGGTTCGGGATAGGTTTGGTGGGACCAAGCCTATACTTGGACCTCCAAAATAATGGCTAAGGCATTTGAATACCAAATTTTTGTCTTGCTGTAATTTTTTGAGGGTCTTCCTAATCGATTTTTTTGATGAAATGAAAACCCATTAGAGCTCTTACTATCTAGATTTCAAAAATATAAATTTTATACTTATATGATAAATTTTCCTATTTTAAAAATATTTATTAATCAAAAGTGGTAGCTAAAGTTAAAATAGTACGGTTCACTAAAATTTTAATAACTATTTTGATTTTAGGTTTTTGAAAAAATAAATTATATGAGCCCAATCTACATACAATTTTATTCAAAATTTTTTAAAAAAAATCTAAAAAAGTGAAATTTTCATCAAATTATGGTGGCCGTACATGAGAGGTTTTGAAAATGTACTTTATAGTCAATTAAAAATTCATAAAAAAATATTCAATTAAAAAAAAGAAAAAATATTTTGACCAATCTTTTATGTGTTAGGTACCTTCTCCCAGAAGGATTTAGAAAAATTTATTAATTTACTTCAAAATAGGGTGGTTGTACACAGTATGATCCTGAAACAGGCATTTTGAAAAAGGGATTTTTAAACGTGCCTACTAAAATATATTTTCTACAGTGTGGATATTGGGTGCCAGCAAGAAGTTGAGTCCACTTTTTGGGCAAAAAGTGGAAGTGTTTTCCCTGATTTTCAAGTTGTCTATCAATTGATGTCAAAATTTGAGGCACTTAGAGATTGAATATCAAAAAATGTAGTGCTCAGAGTCTATTTTTCAAATATGTAATTTATTTAAATACCCACATAGTAGAAAATATTTTTAGTACGCATGTTTAAAAACCTCTTTTTCAAAATGCCTGTTTCAGGACCATACCCCGCATGTGTACGGCCACCCTATTTTGAAGTAAATAAATGAATTTTTCTAAATCCTTTTGGGGGAATGTACCTAACACATCATAGATTGGTCAAAATATTTTTACTTTTTTTTTAATTGAATATTTTTTTTTTATTAATTTTTAATTGACTATAAAGTAAATTTTTAAAACCTCTCGTGTACGACCACCATAATTTGATGAAAATTTTAATTTTTTGAGAATTTTTTTTTATTTTGAATAGAATTCTATGTAGATTGGTCACATATAACTCATTTTTTCAAAAACCTAAAATCAAAAAAGTTATTAAAGTTTTAGTGAACCTTACTATTTTAAGTTTAGGTACCACTTTTG
>MU224078.1:1311924-1344211 GCA_018584345.1 Thuja plicata | reverse complement strand
ATTTCATCAAAAAATTTGATTAGGAAGACCCTCAAAAAATTACGGCAAGACAGAAATCTGGTGTTCAAATGCCTTAGCCATTATTTTGGAGGTCCAAGCATAGGCTTGGTCCCACCAAACCTGTTCCAAACCAAAATCCGATGTAAATAGTGGTTTGGTAAATTCAAATTTTAAAAAATGGGCACACGTTTAAAAATGTGTACCCGTTTCTTAAATGTAATAAATCGGCATAAAAAATGATTTTTTTTAAAAAAAAAAAAAAAATGGGCACCCGTTTTGAAAAAAAAGGGTACCCATTTTGAAAAATGGGCACCCGTTTTGAAAAAAATGGGTACCAGTTTTGAAAAAAATGGGTACCCATTTTTTGAATTTTGGATCAGGTGTCCGAGCCTAAGAGGGGTGCCTATTTTTTTCAAAATGGGTGCCCGTTTCTAGCGGTAGTTTTCAAGCCCACAAGACTTCCGCGGAATTGGCACTCAACTTCTTACACTTACCCTATTAAAATAAATTACATATTTGAAAACTAGATTTCGAGCACTACATTTTCAATAGTGGATTATTTTGAAATTCAATCTCTAAGTGCCTCAAATTTTGACATCAATTGATAGAAAAATTGTAAAACAGGGAAAAGACTTCCACTTTTTGCCCAAAAGTGGAACTCAAATTCTTGAAGCCACCCTATTACAACCTGATTAATTCTATCAATCCTTCCTCCAATGAATATGTGGACCAATAAGTCATAAATTAGTTCATTAAAATTAGCTCAGTTGGTCAAAGACCAACAGAGACAACAATATTCTACTCAAAACAACATATCTTAACTTGCAAAGAAAAGTAACTTAAAATGTTTAAACTAGAACATTGAAAAAATGTTAGAAACATGTCCACCTAATCACATACCCTAGAATTCCAATGTCGAGAAATAAAAATCATTCTCCTAACCCATCTTGGCCATTCCTAATAGCCATCCTTTCTATTAGACAACAAAAAAACAAAATTTATTCTTTAGAAGTAGTGTGGACTTGAATAAATGATAGTGTAATATTCATAAAAATATATTATAGCACTAATTATTTGATGATATCAGATTTGGGTACTACTTATGCTGTTGATATTCATGTTTTGTCACTAATGTCAACATATATTTCTGTGGAGAGTACAAAATGGTTAATTGACTGACCAAAGTGTACAAACATTGTACGGATGTTTCAAAATGATCAAAGTTGGTGATATGAAGAAGGATGTGTGTTGAACTTATTCCCAAGGTCACTTGGCTTTATATTCCATATTGAGAATGTTACAGTTGTTTTAGTGAAGATTGGTTTCTGGAGTATAACTATGATGCTTGACAGAGCAGGTCTTTGTGTTTTGGGTATATCTTACAGGCAAATATATTTTAGGTGATGTAAGCTTATTGAATGATAGAGGACATATTGAGGAATTCTAAGTATTGATCGATTGTTGTGAGAATGTTGGTGACCTCAACTGTGGTGTGTATTCTGGAGGAGACCTATTTGGTGGCTCACTTCAGATATGTAACATGTATTATGAATTGAGAGCATGGATTGTGGATCTTGGAATATAACTAATGTATTGTAATTAATGTTTAATTGTTTTAGTTACCTTTTGTATCTCAGCAAGGAGTTAAATTAGCAGACCTAATCAATTGTTTTTTACTAAGTAAAACAGGTTTTATAGGGTGCATGAAACCCAAACCAGAGCTAAAGATCAGAATGTATGCTTAGAAAAAAAGAAACAAAACCAAAAAATGAAAGAAACCACTACAGGGCCACAACAAAACAAAAACTAAATTACTGAAAAGAAAACAACACATGGACAGCCAAAAGAGCTAGGGAACACAATCAAGAGATGTTCTCCATTGGGCTTGCCACCTTGGACTTGAGGATCTCCATCTTAGCAGTAGATTCATTTATCTTCTAGAGATAAGTCAGAGTATCATTCTCTTTCTTCTTCTTAGTACTAGCCCTAGTCCCTCTCTAGTTGTTTGTATATTTGGAAATATTAATTGGCTGACCTAATGAATTATTGTAAAAGGGTATATATGAGAGATTTTTTTCTTCATGAGCAGAGTTCGTGATTGTTATTCTTCATTAGAACTAACTAAGAAAAGATAAGTGTTATCAAATAGTTCACTGGATCGTATATTCTGTATATACACTTGTTCAAAATGTTAATCCTTGAGGGTGGCTTTAACCTTCTCTAGGTAGTGTTCCTGGGTAGTGAGCCTACTGTTACTCTTGACTCCTAGAAGGGTATGTCCTTTAACAGGGACTATGTACTGTAATGTTGTAACAAGCTCCTAATAGGGCTCAATATTTTAACATGCATATTATACTTATAGTACATCATTTATGGGTGCTAATTCCCACTGGGGTTTTACCTTTAATAGGGTTTCCTTGACAACAAGTATTGTGTTATTGCGCTGGTGTTTATTATGTTATCATTTGCAGCATTGCTTTTTTGGTTTATAAAGTTTAAATTTTAATAATATATATCAAAACTGATTCAACCCCCCTTCTCAGTTGTCTTATGGACTATTATTCCTAACAATTGGTATCAGAGCTACTGGTCCTTAGAGAGAAAGCTTAAAAGATTGAGGTGATCCTAAAGATGACTTACTACAGAAAGGATAGTCTGAAATTTGATCCTGAAAACTTTGACAGTTGCAAAAAAAAGAGGAGAACACATTTGAAAATTTTGGGAATTGACTCCTGGATGATCATGAACAAGAAAGAAAAGATAATGATTGAGGATAAATAGGATAAGGCTACTGAAGATGATAAGAATTTATTTTCATGTAATATAGTTGCAAGGGAATCTTTGATTAGCGCACTTTCTGAAGGTGAATTCATGGAAGTAAAAGAATTGGATTTTGCACATAAGATTTGGACAAGATTGTAAACATTGTATATAGGAGATAAATTTACTGAACAAGCAAAGCTACAAAACTGGAAAACAAAAATGGAATCAATGAAGATGAGAACATTAGGGCATATGCATAGAGAATTACTGAAGTGGTTACCAGCATCAGAAACTCTAGAGGTACTTACAATGAGGAAGAAGTGATTGCAAAGATACTTAGATCTTTGACACTTATTTACAAAACTAAAGTATAGGGTATAGAGGAGATTATACCTTTGACAATAAACTTTACGAGAGAGATGTTGATTGAAAAGATAACTAATTTTGAGGCCACAAAATTGGGAGATTCTTTACCTAAAGTTGAGTCAACATTTAAGGCAACTATCCATAGAAAAAAAAAGACCTTATTTGGAAATGCGCAGACTAGCAATGGTGATCTGAGAGAAGATCCTAGAGACTATGCTGATGAATGGGAATAGATATAGGAGGAATAATGAAAGCTAGAAGAAGTGGTAGCAATGATCACTAGAAGAGAAAAGAGAGGTAAGGGTAAATTTGAAGGCAAGTTACCTTTGAAATGTTTTTCATGTAATAAGATTAGTCATTTTCCATCTCGATGTCCTACAAGGGTTCCAAAGCACAAACATAATTTTTTCAAATCTAAGTATTCAAAAGACGAGGAATTTTATTATGCAAGTGAAGGTGTATCCAATGATGATGTAGACTATGATAAAATTGGATTTATTGCTATTAAGGATGATGAACCATTGCATGAGGAAAAATCCTTAGTATTCCATGTTGAAAACAAATATGAATGGGTTATAGATAGTGGTTGTTCACATCATATGACTCGAGATAAAAACAAAGTTTGTGAGTCTAAAAAGATATGATGGTGGTGTGGCTATATTTTGTGATAATACTCCTAAGCTTATCGTTAGAGTTGGATCTATTTCTCTGTTGAGTGTTGGGAAGTTAGTGGACAAAGGTTATCAATTGAAATTCATTGATGGGAAATGTTCTATTAGAAGTAAATCAACAGACTTGATTTCATTTGGTAATAAATCTAGAGGTAATGTATTTGAATTGAACACATCTGAAGCTTCTTGTTTTATAGCGAAGGTTGATGACAGTTCGTTATGGCACAAAATATTTTGTCATGTTAACATTTATAACATTGTAAAGGCGAGTATGAAAAATGTTTTAAGAGATCTACCTAAGATTGTGAAACCATATAACACTATGTGTAGAGAGTGTGTTATGGGGAAGAAGACTAGAAGCACTTTTAAAAGAAAAGCTTACTCAATAAAAGGGAAGTTGGATCTGGTGCATACAGATCTGTATGTTCCTACAAGAAAAATATCTTACTATGGTGAAAGGTAATTTATACTATTTGTTGATGACATCATTTTTGGAGGCAATGACAAGATGGGTAAATAATTATCTAAAGAAATAGAAAATGAATTTGAGATGTCAATGATTGGTGAGATGAAATTTTTTTTTGGTTTGGAAATTAATCAGAATAAGAATGGTATCTTTATATCTCAGACCAAGTATCTTAAGGAAATGTTGAAAAAAATTGGAATGAAATATTGTAAATCTGTTGGGACACCCATGGTGACTGGATATAAAATGACTAGTAATGATGAGACTCAAAGTGTTTTTCAGACAAAGTATTGATTGATGATTGGTGGTTAACAGTATCTAACTCACACTAGACCAGATATTGCAAATGCAGTTGTAATTGTGGCAAGATATCAAGCATATCCTAAAGAGATACACTTTGCTACTGTGAAAAGAATTTTTAGATATGGATTATGGTATAAAAAATCAGATGACTTTATTTTACAGGCTTATACTAATGTTGATTGGGAAGGTAATGTGGATGACAAAATACTACAAGTGGTGGAGAATTTTTCCATGGGAAAAGGATGGTTTCTTAGTTGAGCAAGAAGCAAGATTGTATTGCTTAGTCTACTGCTGAATCAGAGTATGTTGTTGCTGCAATAAATTGTACACAAGTTGTTTGGATGAAACAAATGCTTAAGGACATTGGAATAATTTTTGAAGAGCCAGTGGTTATCCATTGAGATAACACAAGCATAGTGAATATTTTGAAGAATCATGTAATGTGTTCAAATATTGAGTATATTTATATCAAGTATTATTTTTTGAGGGAAAAGGTAGAAGAAAAAGAAATTAGACTGGACTATATTAGCACAAAGGAACATAGTATGTATATTTACAAAACCTTTTCCAAAGATGCTTTTGAATACCTCAGAAGCATGCTTGGGGTATTAGCCCCTCCTAGTGGTAATGAATTGTAGTCATGAATCAGTCCAGTGGCTTTTAGAGCTATATCATTTTCTAGACTTGATGTATGGATCTACTCCTAAAGGCGAGTGATCATAGGAACACTATGGAGTATATTTGGGTAATCTTGCACTTGGCTGTTAGATATGAAGATTTGAAAAATATACACCTTACAAAAGATTATCGATAACTTATGGTACCCTTTCCCATTGCTACCAAAGGGGGAAAGATTCTATATGAAAATCCCTACTATTTTGGGGAGATTTGTGTTGAGGATATTGCGAAGATTGTATTGAGAGGGAGTAATTTTTGGTTCGATAGATTTTCCCATATGTTGTCATAAATGCCAAATTGGGAGATTATTGGATGATATCAGATTTTGGTACTATTTATGCTATTGATATTCATGTTTTGTCACTGATGTCAACATATGTTTCTGTGGAGAGTACATACTTTTTATTCAACTGACAAAAGTGTAAGGACACTATACATATGTTTCAGAATGATCAAAGTTGGTGATATGAAGATGTATGTGTGTTTACCTTATTCCTAAGGTCACTTGGCTTTATATTACATATTGAGGATGTTACAACTTTATTTAAGTGAAGACTGGTTTCTGGACTGTAACTGTGATGCTTCACAGAGCAGGTCTTTGTGTTTTGGGTATATCTTACAGGCAAAGATAATTCAGGTGACGCAAGCTTATTGAATGATAGAGGACATATTGAGGAATTTTTGGTATTGATTGATTCTCATAAGAATTTGGTGACATTAGCTGTGGCGTGTATTCTAGAGAAGAACTATTTGGTGGCCGAATTCAGAGATGTAATATCTATTATGAATTGAGAGCATAGATTGCGGATCTCAGAATATAACTCATGTATTGTAATTGATATTTTTTTTTTTTAGGTAGCTTGTGTATCTTAACAAGGAGTTAAATAATTATTTGTATATTGGAAAGCCTTAATTGGCTAACCTAATCAACTGTTTATATATTGGGAAAGCTTAATTGGCCAACCTAATGAATTATTGTAAAAGGGTATATGAAAGAGATCTTTTCTTTTGCAAAGATGTGGTAGATATTAAAAAGGAAAAGAAGTTTCAAAGCTGCGAGGCTTTTTTGGCTACTAGATGTAGAGTAGAGTTTGTGATTGTTATTCTTCATTGGAACTGACCAAGAAAAGATAGTTGCTATCAGACAGTTCACTAGATTGTATATTCTCTATATACACTTGTTCGGATTGTTAATCCTTGAGGGTGGCTTTAACCTTCTTTGGGCAGTATTCTTGGGTGGTGACCCCACTATTACTCTTGACTCCTAACAAGGTATGTCCTTTAACAGGGACTATGTCCTATAATATTGTGACAAGCTCCTAACAAGGTTAACTCTTTTAATAGGGATTCTATAGTCTTAGTACATCATTTGTGGGTGCTAATTCCCACTAGATTTTTACCTTTAACAGGGTTTCCTCGACAACAAGTATTGTGTTATTGTGTTGACATTTACTGTGTTATCATTTGCATCACTGTTTTTGTTTATAAAGTTTAAAGTTTAATAATCTATATCACAATTGATTCACCCCCCCCCTCTTAGTTGTCTTGTGGACTATTATTCCTAACACTAACACTACAAGCAATGAACTTCTTATATAGAGGAATGTAGAGCATTCTCTCAAAAGGACTTCAAGTTCACTTTACTGCATATTTTTTTATCCATTCATCCACCTTTTCAAATACACCTCATACAACCTTGTTATCATCCTCAATCATTAGATTAATTATGTAAAACTAGTACATCAAAGAATCCTTCCTACATATCAAAATTTAGATGTTGTTTCTTTTATATTATCCTTCAAATCCTATTTCTTGTATATCAAAATTCATATATCAAGTTTCTTTCATATTAAACATCTTCATACTCCTATACCTAACATCGTGTCTTCATACTTATTTTCTAATCCTCAACATGAATTTGACATTAATATACTGAGCATGTTAACATCAATGATAATATTGAGCGCATAATGCTACCGGTAGAATTTTTTTGGTTAGACATTTGGTGGTGGATGAGGGTTCTTTAAACAATTTACACACTACCTATGCTTGTATCTTTGTGGAGATTGATATGAAAAAAATCTCCTAGAGAATGTTTTATTGAAATCTACTAATGGATGTTGGAAGAAACCTTGGGAGTATAAAGGGACTCCTTTGAAATGATGAATATGCTTCTTGAATAAGACATACTACAGCTCCTTTTACGAAACATAAACAAAATAAAAATGGCTACTTGTTGGAAGGAGGTTCTCACTTTTATCATTCGGCGGAGAAACAAAATGATCACCAAGATAGCTCTCCAAAGGTATTCAAGGATAAGGGAGATAATAAATGAGTACTTCAACAAATTTGAAAGTCCTTATAAATTAGGTTCAATGTGAGAGTAGGCATTGTTAATGTTGAGTGTAGAGAGATGATGGAGACAATTGGTGGGCCGAAACTCAGAGAAAACCTAGATATCGGAGAATGAAATTCATTTTGAGAAACCCACAAGGAAATTAAAAATAAGAGTCATACAGGAGGAGTGGTGGAAGATAGTGACAAGGAAGAGAGATAATAGAGCAAAGAATAAGAGATCTTTCAATATGCACCTCCAATCTCATTCTAAAGGTGAAGAAAAAGGTGTAATAATAAGTCATTATATCATGTTGATGGAATAATAAGTCATTATAACATGTTAATGGATTTTTACAAGTGTTATTTTGTTTCTTTGGGAAGGTGGCACCCTATTTGTAGCCTCACCTAGTTCACGCTAGGCATAAAACTAGATATTAATAATAAGGATCTATTTCACTAATAAAAAACAAGGAGAAGACTTTTCTTCTTTATTTTGGGCTCAATTAAAATTGGTTCTTGTTTATTATAATAAAAATATATAGCATGTGGTTCATGAAAAAAAATTGACTTATAACCTATGTCTTGGTTCTATTTGTACTCAATTTTAGTTCCATGGTTTGTGCAAGTGATTTAGTTCAATTCTATTATTTATCGAATTGAACCCAAAACTACTACTTTATAATTTTAAATTTAGATTCAAATTGACCTTTCCAATTATTTGTTGCTTTCTAAATCAAATTTTAAATTTGTTTATTTGCCACCTTTGAAGTTATATGTAATGAATAACCCTAGCTCATTTTCAAATAATATTATACATATATATCATTGACTAACTCATACACATAATTGCATGATAATTCAAGGAGGATTGAAATAAGGAATCCACTAGTACATCATCTAGGACATCTCTTGCATGCTTTCTAATTCCCTTCTATAATTTCAAAAATTTATTTATTCAATAGTATATGCTTTTTATAAGGCAGGAAATATTTCTTAACACTAGAGAAATTTTAAATACATTAAAAACAATTCTTACAAAAAAGGAAGATATATACATCAAGACGATCTAAGAGCAAACACAAAAAACATTACACACGTCAAATCAGCATAGGTACATTAGATATGTAGTTGTCTAGTTTCATTTCGTTATTACAAGATTACTTAGAGTCATGAGAATCAATCATAATAATAAACATTAAGTTTTTTTAATTCTTAAACATTTATATGGTATTCCTAACTTTATTGCATACCAATTAATGATTTACAATTATCTATCATAATATATCTTCATAGTATTTATAGTTAAGCACCTTTATCGGAAATTTATTCCTACATTTATTTATGTGCTTAAATCTAGAAATTTACTAACATGATCTTTTTTATTCTTTGAAAAATATTTTACTCTTTGTGTCTAATTCTATCATCTTAATATTTTATGTAAAAAAAATATTATTAACCATTTCATTTTGGTTAAGTCCCCCACTCTTATCTCCTTTTTAAAAAAGTTATCTTCTAATTTTCATTGTCAATTTCTTTGATAAGGTCAATTATATTGTTAATATTTGGAGATGCGTTTAATTATCTTTCTAAGATTTGTTTATTGAAAAGAACTATCTAGATTCTACTTTTGAAGAAGTGTTTGGCTACTTCTCATTTTTAATAAGTGTTTATGTAGATAAGAAAGACCGAAAGCCTCATATGACTTTTTCATCTTGAAGTAGTGTTTACGTGGATAAGGCCGACCTTTCTCTAGCTAGACAATTACTGTTTCTTGTTATAAAGATGCAGAAAACTTAAAATGATGACTTGAATGTATAATACATCGTCAGAAAAATCTAAAACGAAATAGAAATTTGTAACATTGAATGTATAAAATCGACTATTTGAAAAATGCAACCAGCATGAGGCAAACTGACATCATTTTGTGAGCAAGACGAATAAAACAATCAAGTATATGCCGTCTTATGTGAGGGAAGAGCAGCTCAAGAACCGCGGATTCAACCGTTTCATTCGGTGAAAAGATGAAATGAAAGGCTGTTGAGGGACGGGCTTTCAAGTACCAATGTTAGCTCATCTTTGCCATAAACATTTCAGACTAGCCATTCAAATGGGCAAGCTTTTAGTAAGATCAAAATGAAACGTTTTCATGTTAACTAGATATAGTAAGGTTGTTTAAAATTTTCAGGACATGCCACCCGATGTGATCGTCAGCAATCTACTTTCTCTGCAGTATGTTCACACAGAGAAAAATATTGTACTTTCACTTGACATATAGAATACTATGTAGATTTTGATGCATAGTAATAAAGAAATCCATATCCTTATGGAAATAGTGAAAAACATTTTATCATTGCTGTGTTTTTACATGAATGACATGGTCATGTTTCGAATTTATGTAAAATGTTCAAAGGCAAGCTATTTTAAATCACCAACAGTAATACGCTCATGGTATAATAACACACGTGATTGGAAAAATTAAGTTGAACCTTATCTTGATTCCAAGAGACGTTAATCAGGTAAATAATTATTTCCGTTAATGAGAAGAAGATAGTAGATTAGTAATTTTCAGTATGTGGATAAAGTTCCATATCTAGAGATTTTCATTCCACCACAAAATTAAAAATAATAGCATTCTATACCTTGTTTTAAAGCTGCATATATGTTTGTAGTTCAACATGTCCTCCTTAAGGCTTGCCTTCCTTGACTTGAAATTAGGTATAAGATGTTAATGGAAGTTCTATATTTTTTTTGGATACAGAATAACTAAGGCTAAAGGGGGCAAACTTCCTTTGAACTTTCTCACCATTCTTATGCCTATCAATATAAGAAGGTTTTCTAGGCATGGTTAACTTTATTTAAATTAGAAAAAGAAGATTTTCTAGGCATAATTATTTCATTTAAATTAGATAAAGAATGTTTCCTATACATTACTAACTTTATTTAAATTAAAAGTATTATTTATTAACAAGAAATTTCTTAGAAAAAGAAGTCCAAAAGTTTTACGTGTTGGCCAACTTCATAGAAGAAGAAATCTTTTTAAACAGCCTTAATGAACTTAAATAATAACCATTTTTATTGGATGTAAAATAAAAAGGTAAAACAGTCAAAATAAATTTAGTAAATGTAGTGGAAAATACCAATATTATGCTTACTGTAGAAATCATTTTCTAAATTACACTTACATGAGACATAAACAATATTGATAAATATAAAACAAAAGCTCTCTACGCCTCATAGAAAAATTGAGGAATGTACATGTAGATTTAATGGGAATTAAAATAAAGGTTGATTTTGAAGCTATTGATACGTATAAAGGATTCAAACAAGTATTTAACTATTGCAGTGAATATTAATGGTTCATGGATAAAAGGAAAAAAATATATTTGATGGAGATAAGGAGGAATTAATTCTATGAGGGAATGCATGAATAGTACACATGCTATTCGTATTACCCCAAACTTTTCATGTTATGTAAAATTGGCTACCAGTGGAGTGAAATGAGGCTCCCACAAGGATTGAGCCTAGCCTATGAAATCTTTAAATTTTTTGGTCTTGGTTGTGTCCTCTGCAATTTTTCAGCCTCTGGTTTATCCTTGTTCATGCCAAAGTAACCTAAGTATAAAATAAACCCTATGCAATTTTGATATAAACCCTAGTTGTTCAGCGCCCTATTCTATTTTATCATTACCTTTTTGAGCCCCTTAGGTTCTTTAATTTCCATGTGCGCATTACTTTACCTTTAGTCTCCTAGTCGCGAGAAGGAAACATCATATTCCATATCATCCCGCGACCCTAAGACTTTCTTTAGTCTCATAGTCTCGTAATGAGAAAGCATATTCCATTTTGATCATGAGATTACGCGATCATCGTTGGATCAAATGTTGATTGGAGGGTAGTCGGGTAATCTCCTGATATAATCCAGAGTTAGCAAAAGGTATGGAGAACTCGTGACTTAATGTGTTTTTGTGACCACAAATGTAACCTGAGTTCGAGCAGGGTAAGGTTAAGTCCTTCTCAGTTGGGAGATCTCATGATTAACTTCAGGGTTAGAAAATCTTTATGAAACTTGGAGATTACTCAGTCGCTGAGTCTCCAAATTCTCCATGGTTAGGAATGGGTTAAGTCAAGATCAGTGTTGATGTCAGTGTCAGAGGTGACAAGGAAATTGTAAACAAATCCAATGGGGATGCGTGTCTTAATGGGCCCATGTTTTATATGCTTTCAGTCTCTAAGTTTCCCAACCACAGCAGAATATTCCATATTATCTGGCAACTTTGAGATTGCCTTCAGTCACCGAGTCTCATAAGGAAAAGAATTATGCTGAAGTCATATGGAGACTTTTTGTTGGCCATTGATCTTAAATTTGATCCCGTGGTAGTCGCTAAGTCTCCGAATAGATGCACAGTTAAGTGAAATGAAAGGAGATAATGCGATTGCTTAGTTGCCGGGTCTCGTAATGTAACTAAGGTTAAAGAATGAGTCTGGAGACTCAGCAATACAAAGAAAAGATGATAACTTGGGTAAAGGGTAAGGTTAATTGATGAAGACAATAATGACAAGGGTAAGATCGACAACTATGTTTTAAAAGAAAAGGTCAAATATTTTCTAAGCTGTTGATGAAATTATCTCGCACCACCTGTGATCGTTGCATATTCAAATATTTAAAATTCAAAAGATATAGTTCTCAGAGTTCATGGCGGTGGCATGATTTATCATAAAACAAACAGAGAGATGGTCGAGCAGACTTCTCAGAGGCACACTTATGGTGATCAGTAAGATATTCAAAGAAAAATATGATATTTCTGAGGATTTTTTCATGGCATTTATGAATAGAATTGATAGTATTAGTGTTTCTAATTATTCTATTGCAAATGTATTAAAATCCTAGTTCTAGAATTAGATTGTCTCCTGAGCCTGCGTGCTAGAGGAGTAGTGTATATGAGTTAGTTTTAGAGCTTTTTAGCTTAGGATTTTCCATTTGATGAAAATTATGTGTCATTTCTCTGCCATCTAGTTTTCAGCAATTGTAACTTTTTCATTGATATTCAGATATTGCAAGGTATTCTATGACATCCTTTCTGCCCTCATGTCTTCCTTATCTGAATTTCTCTTATTGAATTAAGTATATTGAATGTTTTCAGAGATGTCTTAGGGTTCCTAAGCCTTCTTCCTTTCTACAATTCATGTGTACTCTTTTGGATGATTTGATTTAAATAAGTTTGTGGATATTCTTCAATCCCTTGTCACTTTGTCTCATTCTTGTGCCTAGTTGCAAAAGTGAATGTTTGTTTGCAGGTTGTAGTCTATATCTAAATTTCTTAGGAAAGTTATTGTTTGCAAAATCTTTTCTTTCCTTGAATAGCCTCTTTCTATTTCAGACCTCTCTATGAAATATTTTAGCAAACCTATTCATAAAGTTGTGTTCTCCTAGACCTAAGTTTATGTGTTGATCTCACTCATTGTGTTGTGATTCATATTAATTTTGGTGTATCACCTAGTAGGATAGTTTTCTTATTTAGTTATTTCCCTTCCTTGCATTCTTTCTATCCCATTTCCTTCAAGGATTTACTTTCATGTTAAGAAGCAAATTTGGGTGATTATCCAAGAGGAACCAACCTAGAACTTGGATGTCTCATTTCAATTAGCAAAGGTCCCACAAACTGGAAATGATTCCCGTGTTATTCTAGATTATCAAGACTACAAGAGCTTGACCTAGGGTGAAAAATTTAGTGTATAACAATTATGGCACGCCCGGTGGGACTAGAAGATAAAAACAACAGTTCATCTCTCTAAGAGCATACTGGTTTTAAAGATCAAATACAGACCAGGAAGTGGTCATTTTACGCATACCTCACCTTGTCTACCAGATAAAAATTATGGCACACCTGGTGGGACATAAAGGAAGTTTATTTTCAAAATATGCTATCTTTGATATACTGATTTCATAGTACAAACTTGGAAGAAGTTGTTCCAATTCAAGTATATCTAGCGACTCCACTGCTGTAAGGATAGAAGATCCAGTCCTTTTCAAAGTAAATGAGAAAGATTGAAACAAGAAGCTCTAGGATTTCTGAGTTCTTACAACTTCCCTTAACAAGATAATATAAAGGAAGACCATCTCAAAGAGCATCCCTTGCAAGGAGGGTGTAGTCTACACCACCTGATACTTCAAAGAGGAGACCTTTGCCTTTTTCATTTTAGAAGAAGAGGAAGATCTCTAACTAGAGGGCTACAAGAGGATTCAACTCCACCCCTCAATACCACTCACATAGTCGCTGCTCAGCAAATCAAAACTCCTACAATGGCTAGATAGTTTGCCTTTCCACCCTTCCACCAAGGAATTCCTTTAAACTTTTCTCAACATCATCATGTGCCCTTGGTAGCACTCAAAAGTATACCTGATTTCACAAGTGAAGGACAAACAAAAAATTTTAAACACATAAGAGATCAGACTACTATCTATAGTATACATAATATCACAGAAGAAGATACATGGATACCAAGCTATTATCAACCTCTTTTAAGGGTAAGACCTTAGAATGGTTTAGAACTCTAGCTGTTGGTTCTATTAATTCATGGGATGGATTGGGGGATGCATTAAGCAGATACTTTGAAGATAAATCAGATAATTTATCTTTGGTTGAGCAAGTAACAACTATAAGGAGGGATCCTCAAGAATAGATGATAGATTTCAATAATAGATTCCTCAAAACATGGAATAGAATCCCAGTCTCATTAAGGCCATTAGCTGACCATGCTTTCTTGTACTTCTTGAAAAGTTTGGATGGTCAAATCACTTTCATGATCCAATCCATGGGGAGTACCTCCTTACCTCAGCATTTTTCACATAGCTGTCAAGGTTGAAAATTGTTTCATCCAGGCAGGCACGTTAGCCAGAAGGCCACCCATGCCTATTTTTTCTAACCTCCAGCCCACTGCACCTCTCCAAACACCTCTTTTTACCTCTATACCCACTATGATAGAACCTAAGGCTACCACTAGCTATGAGAAATCAAAAGTAGTCCCTTCTCAAGAGTTACTTGAATTAAGAAACAGTCAACAAGACATGCAAAGTAGTCCACAAGAAATAAAAAAAATGATGCTAAACATGAGCAATGAGATGACCAATTTGAAAAGGAAGAATCAAGAGGTTAGACCACCTTATCAATAAAAAAATCAAGGTCCTAATCAGAAATATCAAAATCAGAGACAATTCTATTAGCAAAACATGCCCCAATACCAAGGAAATTACCAGGGGGAAGGCATAACTACAATAAAAGGTCACTCCAACCTTATAATCCAACTCCCCTTAATTCTACAAATCCAGTCAGGGATGTAGTCCCAAGTCAAAACAATCTTTCCATAGAGATGGAATGGTGTTATCCTTGCAATCAGTCCCATAATCAGACAACATGCTTAAATGGAAGGGTGCATCAAGCACTAATGGTTCAAAATGCCTCACTTACTCAATCAGAGGATTCTTCTAGCGAGCCACCTCCTCAACAAGAAGCACAACATGATGAGACTTCTCTTTTCAATTGGGAGTAACATGATTTCAATGAATTAAATGGTGAATTCACCATAGTAGCCAACACTAGATCTAAAAGAAGGGCTCAAGACATGGCGCAAACAGGATATGGGTCTAAGGATTCTACATCTATAGAATCTTCACATCCACTTACTCCTATCATATTGAAGAAGGCTCCCACCATTCCAGTCAAAGGAGGAAAATATTCCAAGGAGGTTGAGCCTATCATATTAAAGACACACCACAAAGTGCACACAACAGTCTCCTTCAACATTGTGGATAACATGAAGAAGGTGAATGTCACTATATCCATGTGGGACTCCTTGGCTATTCTGAGACAACCTAAGATATTGAAGAAGTTTATGTCTGAAGAGGTGATCCCTCAGCAGCATATAAAATAAGTTTCTAAGCTAGTGTTGGTTAACACTGATCAAAAGGAAGAGATTTCAAGAAGCAACTCCAAAGGCAAGTGCCATGCAAGGTAGGAACTTAAAACTACCCCACTTTTATGTATCTTTAATTATTGGAAAATATTTAGTACATAATTGCATGGTAGATAGTGGGGCTACAAGCACTATCATGCCCAAGAAAGTGGCTGACCAATTGGGACTAAAATATGAACCTTTTTAAAAGAGAATGACCCAACTTGATGGTTCCCTTGTCAATACAATAGGTGTAGCTAAAGATACAAGCCTAATTCTTCATGCTAGCCCCAATTTCTCTATCCTACTTGACATATACATCATAGACCTCCCTTCCTTATTTTCCATATGCTTATCAAGGTAGTTTATAGCCAAGATAGGAGGCTATCTTTCTTCTAACTGGTCTCACATGCTTTTCCATACAAGATATGGAACTAAGGTTACTATCAAGTCTAAATCATTGGCAGAACATCACATAGAGCCTTATGTGTCCTATGTAATCAATAGAAAATGCCTTGCACTTGACAATAATGACTTCCCAATCATCAGAGAAACAAGCACCAAAATAGAGGGTATCCCAGATATCTATCTAGATGAATTGGATTCAGAGAGAGATTCAGAAGCCCAAGCCAATGTTATTTGGGATGCTGGTTTTGGAAACTATTTTCTACAAGAACATGAATGCATAGAGCCAAATCTTTTTAAAACAAACACCAAGTTAAAAGATCAAGGAAACCAAGTCTGGGAGCTATTCTTTGATGGTGCTAGAAGAAGACATGGGTCTGGTGGTGGTGTTATGTTTGTCTCTCCTAATGGGGAGAAGTATTATACAACATAATTTAGGTTTAGTTTCTCTTGCACTAGTAACACTGCTAAATATGAGAGCCTAGTGGATGGATTGGAATGGGAAAGAAAGAGAGGGATCAAAGCCCTAAAACTATATGGTGATAGTGAGCTAGTTGTCACCCAAGTAAGAGGGATAAGTGTGACTAAAAGTGATACAATGAGAGTATACAAGCATCAAGTTTGGGATGCAATTGAAGATTTCTATGCTTTCAATACTGTTGTGATCCCTAGGAAATTAAATTAGAATGCAGATAGAGTAGCTATTGTTGGATCTCAATATGACATTACCAATAGAATTTCAAAGGAAAAGGACCAGTAACATATTAAAATAATTTTCAGACCTTCTATTCCTAATAATAATGTCAATTTGCAAGTGTTTAACAATGATGAGCAAATTCTACAATTCTTATTTGAAGAGGATCTCTTCTCAGAACATAACCAGGGTAGACTAATGCATAACTATGGTGACCAAGTGGTGCAACTCAGACTAAATAAAATTCCCAAAGGTCTTGTCACCTTAGAAGCTGTTTTCACTAAAGATGATCAAGTTAAAAGGAGTAAAGTTGGCCTTGTAGTCCAACAAAAACATTGTGTTGAACTAGAGTTGGAGCTAGGTAAAAGTCTACAAATTGGGAAGGTAAATATTGATTTAGAAGGGCACACCTATACCCAATTATTTCAAGAGTTCAGTGATATATTTTCGTGGAAATATGAAGACCTCAAAGGTTTTAATCCATCCCTTCATTAGCATACCATTGAACTAGAGCCAAATGCCAAACCAGTCAGGAAAAAACAAAGGCTTGTCAACCGCAAGGTTGAACCACTCATGTATAAAGAAGTACTCAAATTAATAGAGAGTGGTATCATCTACCCCATAAAGAATACTAGTTGGGTTTCCAATCTTTTTCTTGTTAGGAAGAAGAATGGGAAGTTGATGCTATGTGTTGACTTTAGAGACCTTAATAGGGCATCTCTAAAAGATCGCCATCCATTACCCTCTATGGAGAAAATCCTGCAATGTATCTCTAGATCTGAGATATTTTCATTATTAGATGGCTATTTAGGATACATTCAAATCATGGTTAGTGAAGAGGATCAATATAAGACTGCATTTACAACTAAGTGGGGAACCATGGCTTATCAAAAAATGCCCTTTGGTTTGTCTAATGCAGATGCTACTTTTCAAAAGGAAATGGATATGGCCTTTAAAAGTCTCATGTACAAGTTTGTACTGGTCTACTTAGATGATATAAATGTTTATTATAAGCATGCAGCAGACCACATCAAACATCTGAGGAAAATATTTGAAATATGTAGAGAGTTTGGGATATCCCTTAATACCAAGAAATGTGTGTTTGCAGTTCATGAAGGGAAACTGTTGGGATATATAGTATCCAAGAAAGGAATTATAGTAGACCTAAGAGGATTTTGGGTATTCTAGAGCTACCCCTACCACATCACAAGAAAGGCCTTCAATCTTTCATAGGAAGGATTAACTTTGTTAGGCATTTCTTGCCTAATAGTGAAGATTTACTAAAGCCTTTGACAAATATGTTAAAGAAGAATTCAGCTTTTAGCTAGAGCAAAGAAAGGAAAGCATGTTTCCAAGCTATCAAAGAGGACTTGATAGAAGCTCCTGCCCTATTATCCTCTATGCTTGTCAGGGTTCTGATACTATATTAGCAACGCTGACCCAAGAAAATTTAGAAGGATTGGAGCAACCTATTTCTTTCTTTAGAAAAAGTTTAGAAGAATATGAACATAGATATTCTTTTGTGGAAAAAAATGTACTTGCTGTGGTGACGAGCCTAAAAAATTTCAGATATCTATTGAATCACAACAAGTTACACTTAAAGGTCACTCATCCAAGTGTCAAAGAGTCCTTGCTTTCTTAACACCTAAATGATACAAGGGCTGGTTGGATTACTAAACTGATGAAATATGACATTAATATCTAAACCACCAAGCTAGTTAGACAAAGAGGTCTTTGTGAGGATTTGATAGGGGATGAGAGTCCAAATAATTCAGAGAAAATGAATGCATCCTTAATAATACATTCAATAGAAGAACATGCCAAGGCAGCAGGTTGGTTGCCTAACATGGTTCATTACTTAAAGACAGGATAATGTCCCATAGATCTAGATTCATCAAAAAGAAGGTACTATAGATTTAAATCCATTCCTTTTGTGCTAATAGATGAAATTATTTTTAGAAAGGACCATAATGGTGTCCTCTTGAGATGCATTGATTCAGAAAAGATAGAAAATTTCCTATTTGAGTTTCATGATGGACCTTCTAGAGGTCATTTTTATCCTAGGACCACTGCTTTTAAGATCATGAGGGCTGGATACTATTCACCTTCTATCTTCAAGGATAGTCATGATTAAGTGAGGAAATACATCAGATGTGCCATGTTTGTAGGAAAAGAGTGGCTTGCAGCTCTGCTCCTTTAGCCCATCAGAATAGAGCAACCTTTCATGAGATGGGGCATAGATTTCATTGGCATGATTAATCCTCCATCTAGTGTAGGCCATAAGTGGATAATCACTGCAACTGATTATTTCACTAGATGGACAGAAGTTGTTGCATTAAAATAAGCAAATGAGAGTGCTGTCCTAAAATTTGAAGATGACATTATTCATAGATTTGGCACTCCAGAATCCATCATATCAGATAACGCATTAGCATTTATAGGCCTAAGAGTGACTGAATGGGCAATCAAACATGGTGTTCATTTGAACAAAAGTTCAAACTATTACCCTCAGGGAAATGGTTTGGCAGAATCAACTAGTAAGAACTTGATTAGGATAGTCAAGAAGACCCTACAGGATAACCAAAGAGATTGGCACACCAAATTGAAATCTTCCTTATGGTTAGACACAATTACCCCAAAAAACATCATTAGGATTTCTCTATACATGTTAGTGCATGGAAGATAAGCTAAGTTTTCCATTTCAACCGAATTACAGGCTTTGGAATTAGCTACTCAATATGTCTTGTCTAGAGAAGGAGATCCTTTGCAAATTAGGTATGCTCATATTATGGAATTAGAAGAACACAGAGATAAATCCATAAAAAATTTGGAATTCCACCAAATGGAAACCAAGAAAAGTTTTGATAAAAGTGTCAGGGCTAGAAATTTCAAATTTGGGGATGTGGTCGTTAAATGGGATGAATTCAAGCCCAAGCCTGGCAGACATACTAAATTTGATTCATTCTGGGGAGGTCCATTCATTATCATAGAATGCAAGGAGTGTAATAGATTTCAATTATCAACTCTTGGAGGAGATCCCTTGCCCATTTCTATGAATGGATTCCATTTGAAGCCTTGTTTTGAGGTTTGTCCTTCCTTGTAAATATTTGTGATTAAGTTTCCCTGTTTTCTGTTCCTGATTTCTAGGTTAGTTTCCTACTTTTCAAGAAGTGCTTGTGCACAGTTAGTAGTTCCTCCTCCTGGCTTTAATATTTTTCCAAAGGTTCTATTTTTTATTAGAAGATGACTCCTATGCCCAATAGATATCAAAGGCTACTGGTTCTCAATGTCTAGCAGGCTAACATCCAGAAGAAATTGGCAATAATGTTACCCCAAATTTTTCATGTTATGTAAAATTGGCTATAGGTGGAGTGAAATGAGGCTTGCACAAGGGTTGAGCCCACCCTATGAAATCTTTAAATTTTCTGGTCTTGGTTGTGTCCTCTACAATTTTTTCAACCTCTGGTTTATCCTTGTTCATGCCAAAGTAACCAAAGTATAAAAGAACCCTATGCAATTTTGATATAAACCCTAGTTGTTTAGTGCCCTATTCTATTTTGTCATTACCTTTTGGGCCCCTTAGGTTCTTTAATTTCCATGTGCGCATTACTTTACCTTTAGTCTCCTAGTCACGAGACTTTCTTTAGTCTCATAGTCTCGTAATGAGAAAGCATATTCTATTTTGATCATGAGATTATGCGACCGTTGTTGGATCAAATGTTGATCAGTGGGTAGTGGGGTAATCTCTTGGTATAACCTAGAGTTACCAAAAGGTATGGAGACCTCGTGACTTAATGTGTTTTTGTGACCACAGATGTAACCTGAGTTTGAGCAGGGTAAGGTTAAGTCCTTCTCAGTTGGGAGATCTCATGATTAACTTTAGGGTTATAAAATCTTTATGAGAATTGGAGATTACAGTCATTGAGTCTCCAAATTCTCCATGGTTAAGAATAGGTTAAGTCAAGATCAGTGTTGATGTCAATGTTAGAGGTGACAAGGAAAGTGTAAACAAATCCAATGGGGATGCATGTCTTCATGGTCCGATGTTTTATATGCTTTCAGTCTCTATGTCTCCCAACCATGGTGGAATATTCCATATTATCTGGTGACTTTGAGATTTCCTTCATTTGATGAGTCTCATAGGGAAAAGGAATATGCCGAAATCATCTAGAGACTTTCCACTGGCCGTTAATCTTAAATTTGATCCTATGGTAGTCACTAAGTTTCCAAACAAATGCAGAGTTAAGTGAAATGAAAGGAGATAACGTGACTGCTCAGTCACTGGGTCTCATAATGTAACTGAGGTTAAAGAATGATTCTGGAGACTCAGCGATATAAAAAAAATATGATAACTTGGGTAAAGAGCAGGGTTAAAGGATGAAGACAATAATGACAAGGGTAAGATCGACGATTGTGTTTTAAAATAAAAGGTCAAAGTTTTTTTGAGCCATTGATGAAATTATCTCGTGCCACCTTTGATCGTTGCATATTCAAATATTTAAAATTCAAAAGATCTAATTCTCAAAGGTCATGGCGGTGGTGCGATTTCTCAGAAAATAGACAAAGAGATGGTCGAGCTGACTTCTCAGAGGCACATTTATGGTGATCAGTAAGATATTCAAAGAAAAATCTAATATTTCTGAGGATATTTTCATGGCATTTATCAGTAGAATTGACATTATTATGGTTTTGTATTATTCTATTACAAATGTATTAAAACCCTATTTCTAGAATCAAATTATCTTTTGAGCCTACGTGTTAGAGGAGTAGTGTATATAAGTTAGTTTCAGATATTTTTAGCTTAGGATTTTCCATTTGATGAAAATTATATGTGGCATTTCTCTTCCCTCTATTTTTCAACACTTTTTCATTGATATTTAGATATTGCAAGGTATTCTGTGACATCCTTTCTGCCCTCATGTCTTTCTTGTCTGAATTTCTCTTATTGAATTAAGTATATTGAATGTTTTTAGAGATATCTTAGGGTTTATGTTCCTTCTTCCTTTCTGAAATTCATGTTTACTCTTGTGGATGATTTGATTTGAATGAGTATGTGGATATTCTTCAATCCCTTATCACTTTGTCTTATTCCTCTGCCTAGTTGCAGAAGTGAATGTTTGTTTGCAGCTTGTAGTCTATGTCTAAATTTCTTAGGAAAGCTATCGTTTGTGAAATATTTTCTTTCCTTAAATAGTGTATTTCTATTTTAGACCTCTCTATGAAATATTTATGCAAACCTATTAAGAAAGTTGTGTTCTCCTAGACCTAAGTTTGTATGCTGATCTCACTCATTGTGTTGTGATTCATATTACTTTTGGTGTATCACCTAGTAGGATAGTTTGCTTATTCAGTTATTTCCCTTCCATGCATTCTTTCTATCCCTTTTCCCTCAAGAATTTACTTTCATGTTAAGAAGCAAATTTGGGCAATTATCCCAGAGGAACCAGCCTAGAACCTGGAGGTCGCATTTCAGTTAGCTAAGATCCCACAACCTAGAAATGATTCCCATGTTATACTAGATTATCAAGACTATGAGAGCTTGAACTAGGGTGCAAAATTTAGTGTATAAAAATTCAATAAAGGGGTGAATGACATAAATATAGAGAAAATAATATTCAACAACAAAAAAAAGAGTAAAAATGAGGGAAATAATACATGCTACATGTGAATGTCATAATACTTTTGAAGAAATGGGATGAAGAACTCTGTTTGAACATAAAATATTAAGATATTGATAGTTCTCCAACTAATATAGATTACATGGCAAAAATTTGGGCACAAGGAAGCACCAAATAATAGAAAAAGAATATATTAAAAATTGGGAAAATCATTATGACTAGGAAAATTATGAAAAGTACATAAATAAATATCAAAAATCAAGTGGATGTACTATGAAATAAAACAATAAACCACATCTAGATATCAATATCAAATGCCAAAGTACCGCATTACTTAGTTGAAGGGTATTATGTATGTTAGAACACCCATAAGATGAATATATCCACTTGAAATAAGAGACTAAACCACATCTAGATATCAATTTCACATGTCAAGTTAAAACACTTCTTAATTGAAAGGTATTAGGTATGCATGATGTTTGAGAACCCACAAATTGAATATATTCACTTCAAAAGTGTTTGACAATATTAATAAAGAATACCTATCTAGAAGTAAAAAATTAGAAAAATAATCCCATATACTTAGGTAATATCTATTACAATACTTGTATGATAGTCTATTTTTCTTTTCATGTTCTTTTCTTATTTCACTCATTCCTTTATTTTTTCCATTTTCTTTTAGTTCCTTTTATTCATATTTCTTGTTCTTGAAATTCAATTTCTTTTGTCTTTTTTTGGGTACTCAAATAGTTTTATTCAATATGTTATCTAAGAATTCTTTACTTGACTTTATTTGTTCTGGTTTTAAAATTGGATTACTAAGCTCTCAAATTCTACATTAATTATCTGTTCAGTGTTTGATAGATTTGGTTTAGAATAAACTCTAATAAATAGAAATTTAAATGATGGAGAACCTTAACTTCTACACCGTGATTGCTTTAAATTCTTCTATATAATATATCCTTCAATTCATTAGATCACTTTACTTTGATCTACTAATATATGCAATAATAAGATAATCATAATGATTCATTGGATAATGTATCCTATTCTTGAAGATACATATCCTAGAAATGATTCCCATAATATGGGTTGGACCCATTTGGTTCACCTGGAAGATGACTGAGAAGATGCATAATTAATTTTAATTGTTTATTTCTTAATTTTTTTTAATACGTTGTGTATGTGTGTATATATACATACATACATACATGTGTGTATATATACATACATGCACACATGTGTGTATATATACACACACATACACATCATTGGATAATGTATCCTATTCTCAAAGATACATATCCTGGAAATGATTCCCAGAATATGGGCTGGACCCATTTGGTTCACCTGGAAGATGACTGAGAAGATGCATAATTAATTTTAATTGTTTATTTCTTAATTTTTTTTAATATGTTGTGCATGTGTGTACCCTATGTATGGTGTTTTGTATGTTTTAATTTACTTGCATATCTATCTGGTTTAAATTACAATCATTTATTTCCCTGACTTATTTTGGTGTTCGAAAAGATTTTCCGCACCGTTGCTTTCTTTATAGTTCGTATCATAGCCTAGTCGGTTGTGTTATCCTTGTTTGGGTAGGGTTTGGTATTTTTTGTCAATTTTAGTTTCATTGGGAGTTTGGAAAGTTTTTTTCTGTAAGCAGAGATGGCTGGTATGTAAGGAAGAGTGGACATTGAAAAGTTCAATGACACAAACTTTGAGTTATGGAAACTTAAAGTTGAAGATTTGCTAGTAGATCAAGGCCTATGGTACGCTCTATCTGACACCAAGCCTACGGGTATGAAGTAGGAAGATTGGGATCTAGTGGATCAGAAGGCTAGAGGACTAATAAGGATGAATCTTGCAGATTGGGTTTTATTGAATGTCCATGAAGAGAAATTTGCACATACATTGTGGAAGAAGTTGGGAGACATTTATCAAGGAAAGTCCTTGGTAAAAAATTTTTTCCTCAGAAAGAAATTATATTCTTTGAAGATGGATGGAGGAATGGTTGTGGCTGATCATCTAAACTCATTTAAGATGGTGATCGCATAGTTGACATTCGTTGGTGTGTCCGTTACTGAAGAAGAGCGTTGCATGTTACTGATGTGTTCGCTGCCAGATTCGTAGGATCACTTTGTAATGGCCATTAGAAGTATGGATACCAAGCTTAAAATGGAGGAGGTAGTTTCTTCACTTCTTTCAGAAGAGATGCAAAGGAAGCCCTATGAGGTAGCCAAATAAACTCTCATTGTATGAGGCGGATCAAAGGATAAATTTAAGAAAAATGACATGAATTCAAAGTCATAGGAGCGATCCACTACTCCTTGAAAGAAGTCCAAAGAAAAGTGTTGGAACTGTGGGTAGAAAGGTCATATCTGAAGGGATTTCAAAGAGGAGAAAAATAAAAAGAAGAATTGCACTTCCGACATGAAATCTTCTCAAAGTGATGATAATTCCTTTATAGTAGCCTTGGCAATACCTATGTCAGATGAAGTATGGCTGGTGGTGTCGGGAGCATCATTCCACATGACATCCCATAAAGAGTGGTTCTCAAAGTATGAACCTTACAATGGAGGGAATTTTTTCCTAGCAAGTAATTCCACACTAGAGATCGATGGAAGAGGACGAGTCAAAATCTAGTTCCCTGATGATAGAGTAAAGGGAATTGATGGGGTACTCCATATACCTGATATGGATCAAAACCTACTTTCTATTAGTAAGTTGAATGATGTCAGAGTCCAGGTAACATTTTTCCATGATAGTTACAAGATGACTAGGGGTTCTATTTTTTTAGCTAAGGGTGAACATATGGGAATACTGTATAACTTAGATGCCAAACCTGTATGCTGTAATAGTGTCTCTGTAAAGTCTGATAAAGTTAATATGGCAACATGTGGTGTAAATGCAATGGAAGTTAAACTTCCTATAGAGAAAACAATGCTCTAGCATCATAGGCTTGGCCATATTGGTGAGAAAGGTTTAAAAACCTGGTTGAGGGTTTGGTTGACTGTAACCTTGAATTTGATTTTTGCGAACATTGCATCTATGGAAAGTAAAACTGTGTTTAGTTTTATTCCAGTTCTCAATAATCTTCTGGTTTGTTGGATTATATTCACTCTGATGTATTTGGTCATGTGGATGTTCTTTCTTTTTCTAAGTCAAGATATTACGTATCGATTATTGATGATTATTCAAGAAGAACATTCATTTATTTTTTGAAGAGTAAATAAAAAGTGTTTAGCCAGTTTAAGGAATTTAAAATTCTTGTTGAAAATCAGACTGGGAGAAAGATCAAATGCTTAAGGATAGATAACGGTGGTGAGTTTTTTAATGCATATTTTCACAAATTCTGTGTAGATCATGACATTAAGAGGCATAAGAAAACTCCTTATACTCCACAACAGAATGGAGTAACGGAAAGGATGAGTCAGTCATTGATGGAGAGAGAAAGGATCATGTTAGGTAGTGATGGTTTGGAGAAAAAGTTCTGGGCCAAAGTAGTGGATATGGTGTGTTACTTGTTGAATCATTCACCTACAGCAGCATTGGTGGACAAAAAACCTATGGAAGCATGGTCTGGTAAGAAGCCCTTGTTAATACATTTGTGTATCTTTGACTGTGAGGCATACACTCATGTACCTAATGTTACTATGTCAAAGTTAGATAACAAAGTGGTGAAGTGTATCTTCATCAGGTATGACATTGGTGTGAAGGGATACAAGTTATGGAACCCTCGCATTGAAAAAGTGTTGTGTATAGCAAGAGTCTTATTTTTTGTGAGATGAAAGCTATCTAACTATCTCATCTAGAGAAGACTGAAAAGACAAAGGAAGCAGTTAAAATTCCTTTAGCTTCTGAAAGGGGGGTATTACAGACTCCAAATGAACTTGAGAATGAAAATTTAGAATTACCTGAGAATAAGGATGGGGAGAGTTTGAGTATGAGTTTAGAAGAACGTGATTGTGAACCTGATGAACCTTCACCATAGGAGGTGAGGAGATCTACTCGGGAGAGGCCACAGCCTGATAGGTACTACTATTCACCGAAGCAGTTTAATTATTTTATGTCAATTTTTAATTGTGCCTATGCTATGATTACAAATATTGATGAGCCTAGGACTGTTAAAGAAGAAATTAATATGCCAGATTCAGATTCTTGGTTGAACGCCATGAAGGATGAAATGAAATCCTTGGAGAAGAATGGAACCTGGGATCTCATACCCTTGCCTAAAGGTAGAAATCCTATGGGTTGTAAGTGGGTATTTAAGAAGAAGCACGATCTAGATGGAAACATTGACAAGTATATGGCAAGGTTGGTTGCGAAGGAGTATTCTCCGAAAGAAGGGATTGATTATGGAGAAATATTTTCTCCTTTAGCTAAGATAACATCTATTAGATTTCTGTTGTCGCTTGTAGTGGTGCATGACTTTGAAATTGAGAAGATGGATGTGACAAAAATGTTTCTTCATGGTGATCTTGAAGAAGAGATATATATGTCCCAACCAGAGTACTTTGCAGAAAAAGGTAAAGAGAATCTGGTATGTAAGCTGAAGAAGTCTCTTTATGGTTGAAACAATTACCCAGAATGTGGTATCAAAAGTATGATACATATGTTTTGTCTTTAGGTTTTATGAGATCTAAATCTGATCACTATGTGTTTTATAAAGTTGAAGGTGATTAGATACTTATAATTTCTCTATATGTTTATGATATGTTGTTCATAGACAATAGTAAGCAAATGATCTCAGAATTAAAATCTCAACTTTCCTTGAAATTTGAAATGAAAAATTTAGGGCCGACAAAATTTATTTTGGGGATAGAAATAAGAAGGGATAGGTTTGGTAGGAAACTTTGGCTTAGTCAGAGCAACTATATTACCAATGTTCTTGAGAGATTTAATATCAATGATTGCAAACAACAAGTAGCTGCAATATTAAATTGAATGAAGCTATCTGTCAATGATAGTCCAAAATCTCCATATGAGATTGAATACATAAAGTAGATACCTTATGCAAGTCTTTTTGGTAGTCTCATGTACGCAATGGTTAGTACGAGACTAGACATTGCCCAAGCAGTGGGAGTACTGAGTCAGTCTATGGAAAATCCAGGCAAGTCACATTGGGATGCTGTGAAAAGAATTCTGAGACATTTGAAGGGCACATCATAGTACACATTATGTTACCAAGGTGACTCATTTGGATCAAATAGATCAGTTAGTATTCAAGGTTATGTGGATGTTGATTGGGCTGGGGACATTGACAAAAGAAGATCCACTAGTGGATATGTATTCATGGTGAATGGTGGTTCTATCAGTTGGATGAAAAAGTGACAAAGTGTGGTTGTGTTATCGATGACTGAGGTAGAGTATATGGCATCTAATCATGCCTGTCAAGAAGCAGTTTGGCTTAAGTGCTTGTGTTTTGATATCAGTTACTATGTAGGAAAAATTACTATTTTTGTGACAGTCAGAGTGCAATAAGTTTGGGAAATAATCCTACATTCTGTGCCAGGACAAAACACATTGATGTACAATATCATTTTGTGTGTGACATGGTTGAAGATGGAAAGGTGAATCTAGAAAAAGTTGGTACTCTGGAAAATGTTGTAGATGCATTGAAAAAACCAACAGACATGGTTAACTTCAAATGGTGCACAAATTCCATGAAGCTTGGTTCCCCTGACACCTATTAGCCTCGTTGAGTGACTCTACACTTTGTTAAGTGGGAGATTGTTAAGATGCGATGAAGTGGGAGTCCAGCATCGGTGGATGTGTCTCACCATATGCCAAGACCACTGTACGGTGGAGGAAATCTCACTGTGTGGTGAGGAGAGGAAATGCAGCTAGTGATGGACCATATGACAGATCAATTAAGGGAAGACCACCGTATGGTGGACATAATCTCACCATGCGATGAGGAGACAAGATGAGCATGGTGGACCCTACGATGGAGGGAATTTCATTATACCATAAGCTTACATACGGAGGATGGAAATATTTCTATATGGAAGGACCACAATGTGGTGGAGTGCTTGTGTGGGTGGTACAACTAGTATAGGGTATGGCGAGGTGAGTACCTGTGACATACTATTGGCAAACCATTTTTCCTGTAACTATTTCTGTACCAAATTTTGAAATGATTTGCAGTATGTTTTAATGGTTACAATAATTTGGTAGAATTGAACTATGGTTGAAAATTAGGTAGATTGTCAAGGAAATCTGAGCCTGTGAGAAATCCAGAGTCATTCGATGTAAATTATGTATAGTTTTACAAAAGTTTTCTCAGGGTTTTGAGTGGTGGGTTTTTTCCTCAAAGGGTTTCCCATGTTATATTTGGTATTTTCTATATGTATCCTATGCATGGCATTTTTATTGTTTTAATTTACTTACATATCTTTGTGGTTTAAATTACAGTCATTTATTTCCCTCACATTTTTTGGCATTCGAAAAGCATTTCTGCATCACTTCTTTATTTACAGAGGACACCAACAATGGTGAAAATCTTGTGGGGAATGAAAGCAATATGGAACTATGAAACACATTGCTAGGAGCATAGTACGACATTCAAATTCATTCATGTGGAGAGGAAATTGATGAGGCTGAAGAAAATAATTGGAAAAATATTGTTGATAATTCAAGTACAATCACTGCAGAATGTTGGGAAACCTTCTCTAAATTTTCTGAATGGATGGATGCACCAAATGATTACATTCTTTCCATTGAAGACTACTTGTAGTAGATTGGGTGTTAACTTCCAAATTTTTTTCTTGAAGTAGTTCAAACAATCAATTTAATGGTTTATAATTTACATCTATGGAGGGAACTTAATAAATTAAATAAGCATGTCTTATGATATTGGGTAAAGAGGAGTTTCTAAAAGAGGCTTGGGAAAATAAGATTTTGCATGATAGAATCCTTCATGTAACACAAAGATGGTGTGAAAATTTACGGTGTACTTTTATAAAGTTCTGTAAAGAACGCATTCTGTTTGCATGTTAGAACATTTTATATAATGCAATTGCTTAAATAATGAGAGACACTTAGTAGATTGTAAATAAAAATATAGAAAAAAGGGTAGGAACAAGAAGAAATTAGATCTACTAATTGTTTGTTAATATTTTAAATTTAATTTGATTTTATTTGTATTCATTTTAAGGGTTTGATACTATTATTTAATTTAATTTATTTTGTAATTAACTTTTATTTTTATATTTTTTGCAAGTGACTTAGGTGAATTGTGTTATGTAATGCCTTTTTCAAATGATTATTTCAAGACGATCATATGATATAGTCGAGAAAAGAAAATTTAATTAATTTACTTATTTAACATTATCTTTAAAAATCTATTATAAGAGTAATGTCATCTAATTAATTTAATAAAGTGTGTAAAGTAACTTCAATTGTTATTTAAATGACATTTATTAAAGTCACTTTATCATTTCCTTTGACTTGAATATAAATAAAAAACAAAGGGAAAACTTGAAAAGCTTTCTCAACTCAATTATAAAAGAGCAGTTTGGGCCTCATTTTTGATATATTGGGATAATTTTTCATATTGGTTTGGAGACTTTCTTGGAGCTTATAGTCTTAGGATGAAAACCATAAGATTGGTAGTTTTGGTAGTGATACTATTTGTCCTAAGGAAAGATGGAGATGTAATTCAAGCATTTCCCTCATCTTTCATAGTTGGGTTCAACAAATTCAGGAATATCCTTTCAAAGACAAACTTTCAAGGGTTCAAGTTATATTTTGCAGCACATTTTAGTGTTGGTCGTGCTTCTCCTGGAACGAACGTTTGAAAGATAAAAACAAGATAATATTATGGATATTGTATATCTATGTGTATATGTATATGAGTACTAGTGTGTGTGTATATTTGTGTGTATATAAGAAATAAACACACACACACACACACACACACACACACACACACACACACGATTCATAATTTTAATATGTCAAAATGTTTGATATAGAGATTTTTAAATGATGTTTGGTTAAGGTTGAAACAAGCTTTGAAGGGAATCAAAACCCTACATACTAAATGTTTCCCTCAACAAAGTGTTAGTAAACTAGAAGCCTAACAAAAGTGAAAAAATAACACTTACACAGAAAAAAAATAAACACAAAAGAAAACAACTAATCAAGCTTTTTCAGAGTCCCATTAGCCTCAACCTTGAAATGCGAGGTTTCTAGAGAAAATTTCTTCAAATCTTGAACACCCTACACAAAGTAAAGGAATACTCTCTTAAGGTTTCCTCTTGTAAGGGTAACTGGTCCTTTTTTCTTTCACATTCCCCTAAGCCTTCTTCTCTCTGATGTTTAGATCAACAACCGCCATTTTCTCTCAGTGGAGTATCTCAAATATTCCATTATAGTTTGAATATTTTTCAAAGGTATCCTTAATGACCTTGTGCATGAAAGTGACTAGGGTGAAGAGGTTATCATTGATACTTTTAAGTTTATTCTTGGGGGAAGGAATTATACCCTCATATTCAATCCTCATTATTTTCAAATCCTTAAATAATTTATTTAATTAGAAAACAAATTTTTTTTCTTTCAACCTAATCCAAAGGTACATATTTATGATATTTATTCTCCAACTGGTTTTGTACTCCCCTCATCTATTTATGAAATATCTATTTATTCATTAAAAAATAATCTATAGCCGCATTGTGTGGAATTTCCATGAGATTAAGAGGGAATTCATTCTTAGAGTTAAGGAGCAGGGAATCAAGAGGAAGTTCATGGGGGAAGGGGCTCTTCCGTCCCTGCAATAACTAGGGACCTATTTTGTAGTGTCTAAAACCATGTCAACAAAGTGCAATCGATGGGAATAAACATCATGGGGCCTTGGTTGGGGAAAAGCCTTTATGGGTTTGGTTGACCTCTTCTTCTTCTTAGAAATACTATAGATAGGGCCTTCCTTCTCAAGAGTTACCATCTTTGAACAATTTTTAGTCTCCCAATCATATCTTTCTAAATACAAGCTATCAGAAGCCACTTTCTCAAAATCTTCATCCTCTTTGAAGGGAACATGGGAAGCCTTAGGTTTCAATTTGGAGAGGGAGGGGAACAATTTCTAGTTCTCTACAATTAATATGATAAGAACCTCATGTAACATACAGTTTTTAAGGATTTTCACCACAATCCTTTATACTAGCAATAAGAGAAGATCGTAGGAAGAAGGGGAAAGAGATATAGAACTTATGTCAAAAATAAATACGTTTCCTTTGGGATATTTAATTTGACCCTTCTATTCTAGTTAAACATGAATCAATAGGAATATGAATAGGAAATTATAGAGATATGGAAAGGAAATCATAGAGATGTAGAAAACAATCAAAATAGATAAGAACATTGTTACCAAAATCTAGATCCAAAAAGAAATTTGTAAGTTTGAATGAATAAAATCGACTACTTGATAAAGTCACAATCATGTGCAAAAAGCCACATCATTTGGTGAGGAAGACAAACCAAACAATCAAGTCTATGACGTTTTATGTGAGAGAAGAGCAGCTCAAGAATCGCGGATTGTAGCGAAGCTTTCAACAGATGCAGCCAAATTTGGTGAAAAGTTGAGATCAAAGGCCGTCGGTGGGCAGGTTTTCACGTACCAGAGTTAGCTTATGCCTGCCAGAAACATTTGAGACTAGACATTCAAATGAGCAAACTTTTAGTAAGATCAAAATGGAAAGTATTCCGTGTTATCCTAGATCTAGTAAGATTGGCTGAAATTCTCAGCACATACCACCCACTGCGATCTTCACAAATCTACTTTCTGTACAGTATGTTCACCCAGAGAAAATGATTATGTCCTTTGGTGTATATTAATTTGTAAAATGGTAACCAAAAGAAAAGATTCATTAGACGTAGTAGTAAACGAACAATATTATGCTTAATCTGGAGAGAATTTTCCAAATTACAGTTATATTGCTAAATATGAAACGGAAGTTCTCTTCCCTCCTAGGAGGGTAGAGGAATGCACATGCAGATTTAATGGAAGTTCAAATGAAGGTTGATCTCGAAGCTA
>MU224078.1:1247541-1258010 GCA_018584345.1 Thuja plicata | reverse complement strand
TATAACAAATTAGAAACAAATATCATTACCCTATCCTTTGATGTCTTGTAGACTGCAATAAAATCCTTCACTATCCTTCTGGTCTACTACACATATCTCTCAAATCCTGCACTTTTTCTTCAAAAAATCTGTCCAAATGTTAAGAGAAATGTATTCCCTCTTTATAAATGTCTTTATTCGTTATCCAACAGCACAATAAACCACCCAAAACTTCTTTAGACCAAAACGGGTTCAAACTGTCAAAACTGAATAAAACTGTCTTGGTAGAAGCAACTTTTCTTTCTCCAATGAAATTTTATCACAAAAATAACTTTGACCCATTTCAGATATTTCTGTTACCTTTCTGAAAAGGTATAATAGTTTTGGTTGTGTTTAACAATTAATATATGTAAATTTTATTATACCAAAAGTGGTTAGTTATGAAATTAAGATCCTTATAAGCATAACTAACTATAAAAAGTGTTAATCACTTTGAACCTTAACACAAATAATAATAGTGATATGGTAAATCATTTAGGTGTTGAATTATGATTATAATCCACTATATAATCATATCATATCAAATTTTTTCACAAAACAATAATGTGTTATTCACTCCTTTAATCAACTGCATTTTGTGTACCAACTGCTTATTGACATCAATGGCAAAAACCAATGAACAAATACCAAAGGTTCAACAAAGAACCTCTTAGATGTAAATCAAATTGTAATAAAGATTTCTCACATATAGAAAATTAAAAAATAATAATAATAATTTTTCTTTACCTTTTGGAAGATCAAAGGAAGTCATTTAAAAATACCATTTTATACTTGTAGCCCTTATTATAAGATTACCATTCCTGGCCTATTTATCGCCCATAGTTGCTCATTGCTAACCACTATTTATGAGCTTTTCTTGTGTGATTTTGGTCTAATTGAAGGAAAAAATGCATTACAAGAAGTTAAATTTTAGGATTTCCTTGCGGATAAAGGAGTGGGAACATCCCTTGTCATGCCCTTATTTGGGTAGATAGATGAAGGTGGTCTTTAAGAATATTTTGGGCCCTGTAAATGACACAATCAGGGGCATCATTGGGGATGGCATACTGCTCTCGGACGCTCCATGAAATCTCTTTCACACACAAGTGGCTGTGGTGTTCCTGTCGAATTGGTATGACATGGTGCCTGATTACGGTGTCTTTTTTAGTATGAATAAGAAGATTTTGAAACTAGAATTTGTCTCAAATAGAGAACTTCAAGAGGCAATTAACGATTACCAATTGCGGCCATCTGAAGCATGGGTCAGAGGGATCTTTCCATTGGCAGACCTGGATAACAAGAAATAAATAGCCCGCTTGTATGATATTTTAAAATTGGCTCTGCAAGGTCGGGACATTCTGCATCTTAGGAGGGAAATCATTAAGTTTATGGATATATTACCTAGTGGAATGGTTGCCAACACATTCTCTCTTCGACCAGATATCAACAGTGTTGGCTTTTTTTGAAAATGAAGATAGAGTACACTCTCCTTCTGCGGCTTCTACTCCTGCAGGGTTTGCCAACTCTATGTCCAGTAGGGTTTCGACAAAGCCAAAGAACTAAGGTGGATTTTAGTAATGTCCATGCTCCCCAATTTTGCGGTGGTGGGATCAACTCATTTTTGGACTGTTGTATGTTGAATTTGAGCCTTTTGGTTTAAGGCAGAAGCACTCTTCTTCTTCTTCTTCTTCTTTGTATTTCATTATACCAGGTAATATTCTCCTTAGTCTTTAGGTTAGTTCTTAACAGCTTCGTCAGATTGTATGTCCTAAATGTAATGTATGTAAGGACTAGGATGGAGGATTTTCTTGCTGTTTCTTTCCCTCCCGAGCCCTCGAAGCAGTGTATATGCTATATTAATAAAATATTTCAATGGCTTTGCCATTTTTACCCAAAAAAAAAAAAGTTTACCATAATTTATATTATGTATTATACATTATGATAAATGAATGATATATATTCAAGCAACTTAAAAAATAGGTAATATTATTTCAACTATTTTTCTAAATATACTTTATTTTGCTTAGATTTTTTCCTCATGATTATATTTTTACCAGATATTTAAAAATATGCCTTACAAAATAATATAGATTTAATTTTCATATTAACACAAATTAAAAATAAGAAGAAATAACTCTTTTAAATTATTTAAAATCATATTTTGAACTCAAAATTATTATGCATCACAACACTAAATCCAGACTTAAAATTAATAAATTTGATAAACTAAATTTTATTAAATACCATACATTACAAAAGAAAATAAAATAGAAGAAAGGAAAGATATACCCTATGCACTATCCTCCTCCACAGAAGTAGACATATCAATTACTTCTTATGTGAGAGAAGTCCATTTTGATAATCTCGGATTGTAGTAAAGCATTAAAATGATAGAGCCATAACGATGAATGACGGTTGGAAACTATGTTTTCATGTGCCAGTGTAATCTCATCTCTTCTAGAAACATTTCAGACTCCCCATTCAAATGCGGTAGCTTTTAGTGAGATCACAATGATGCGTTTTCTGTGTTAACTAGACATAGTAAGGTTGGCTGACACTGCAATCTTCAATTCCTTCTATGATATGTTCGCCCAACAAAAACATTAATATGTCCTTTCAATTCCATTCTATGATCATTTATCAAATTAAAAACATCATACTTTCACTTGAAAATATAGAATAGTACGTAGTCTTTGGATGCTCACAAACAATCAAATCTTTAATTTCTACTGAAGAAAATGCAAATTTATGGAAAGAGTGAATTTTTTTTACTGTTACTGTGGTTTCACATGGTAAACATGGTCTGGTTTTGGACTATATCTGAAACATTCAAATGCACGCTATTCTGAGCAGGTCTCCAGTTTAAATTACTATCTATAATACGGTCATGATAGTTCGCCAGATCAAGTTTAACTTTTGCAGTTCGTTACAGGTGTCATTGATCAGGTACACAATAATTTGTTTTAAATATTTTCGAAAAAAAAGAGATTATATTAATTGTTTACGATGTGGATAAAGTTTCATATCTAGATTTTAAATTTTTTTCACTTTTACTTTATTTGTATTTGTATTCTAATGGTTAAATACATCCAATTTTTAAAGTAGTGGGCTTTGCATCAAGAAATTTTAATCTAGACTTACATTACTAAATTGCCTTTGATTTTAATATGGTTGGTGTTGTAATTCTATAACATATACCTTCTGTTTGACATTGTCTTGGTGACTAATGGAACAAATAGAATTTTAATAATTGGTTTCAAGAGGAGTTAATCAAGAATATATTGAAATTTTTTTTATCAGCTACTCTTAAAAAAGATACCAAATCAATATTTTACAATAGAGGAATAAAGAAACATGTTTAGCAACTTTTTCTTTGAGATTTTTATTTTCACTTTTCTATACCCTTGATGGTTCACTATGTGAATTTTTTTATAGGTTCTAGGGATTTTTTATTAAGGAGATTCAAATATTGTTTCATATTCACTTAATGGTATTACTGTGGTATGAAATAGATTGCATATAACAAACAATATGTAAAGGCCTTTTTTATTTTTATATAATGTGAAGTTATCTTGGTCAAAGTCTATATATTTGTAGTATCAATACCTTGATGTGTCAGTCTAATACATTGATTTTGTGCATGAGGAAGTCCATCCAAGTAAAAAGTGTATGATTCCCTATGCATATGTGTTGATATTTTTGCTCCACATTCCTCTACCCTAGATGATGTGACAATATGGTTCTGGAATCATGTTAAAGATTATGTTAGACACCACTCTACCAAGTTTCAAGATTTAATCACTTGTATAGACATAGTTGTAATTGTTTGAACTCTAGTTCTTAATATGTCAGAATATAGTAGATTTGGGTATGCTATGGGCCCCTGAGAGAGAGAGAGAGAGAGAGAGAGAGAGAGAGAGAGAGAGAGAGAGAGAGAGAGAGAGAGAGAGAGAGAGAGAGAGAGAGAGAGCACATGCTTTACGCAAAATAGCAAGTTAGATATTATGCTAGGTGTTCCATAAAATAAAGGAGGAAGAGTCAATTTGTCTATAAGTTTGTATTATGCTAGTCAAATCATCCTAAGAGAGGGTTCAATATGAAGAGAACTAAATAGTGTAGAAAAATTAAGTTATGCTAGTGAGCTCATCTTGAAGATTGATGTTTAGGAGAGGTCAAATTGTCTAGCAAGTTGCATCATAGTAGTCAACCAATCCTAAGGATAACCAAGCAAAATATTGTCTATAAGGAATTCTGAAAATTGGTTTGAAGGAGAGCCAAATGGTCTAACATGCTATGTTATGCTATTCAACTCATCCTTAAATGTTAGTGCAAAGAACAAGTTAAATTGTATCTAAAGTTAATTTATGCTAGTTAACTCATATTAAAATATTTGCATAAAGATAGAAAAACATAGCATGATGTTCATAAGGAAATATTGCATTATTTCATACAAGGAGGCCATATATATGACCCCCTCCTCCTCTTAAGATGGAAACATAGGACAATAGTGGAATCTTAAAGAGAATAAAAATAAGGATAAACACCTCCAATAACATTAGAATGAAATGGTGACTTATTTGGATAATATGAAAATCAACTAGTGTCATCCGAAGAAGAAAATTAAGGACCTTCCTTCCTACAACAAGGATATGTTGGAGAGGACCACGTTGTCTATCAATTTCGTACAAAGTTGGAGGTAAAAAGAGAAAAACACAGAAAGAGGGAGGAAAGCTTGCAGGTGGTTCTCAAAGGTAATGTTGCCTCCTTAATTGCTGATGTTGGTCATCCTCCTACAAAGTCTCCCTTCCCAGAAAATCTCAAGGAGCTTAATGAAGAACTGTCAGGGGCTCCTTTCCTCCCTAGCTAGGTGCTCTTCAGGTCATGTTTTTGGGATTCTGGTGTTTATATTGGTGTTGGCCTAGTTTCTTTATTTCTTTCTTTCTTTTTTTTTTTTTTCTCATTTTGGTCTTTTTTGTTGTTCTTTTATTTATTTAGTTGTTTGAATTCAATTCTTATGAAATTTTTTTTTGTGTTGTCTATTCAAAATTGATGTTACTTTAAATTATTGGGTACATGCCCTCTCCTACTTGATATAATCTGAACACCTTCAACACCAAGAAGATATCATTTAATCAACAACATACATGCGATCAAGCCAAAGAGGACATAGATCTTTTGAGGAAAGGAAGACATATTTATAAAAATATAGCTTCCAACAATCGAAAAGGGGTCCTTTTGGGGACCTTAAAGGATAGGAGGAAGAGACCTTTTTACAAAGACATAAATCCCCAAAATAGAGGATATATTTAAAAAAGATAATATATTTGAAAGGGGAAGTAGGATAAGAATACACACCATCCCTACTTCAAGGAAAAAGTAAATTCATAGTGAAGTATTACACACTTTCAATCTAAAGTGAGAAATAATTTATAATAGACATACTCTTTTCAAGAAAGGAAGAGGTTGTAATTGTGGATGTACACCTTGAAAAAGGGGAAATCCTTGAGCATAAAAACTAATTCTATAGAATAAAAAGACATAATATTACAAAAGATACAAATTTTTAAAGAGAAAGTGGATCATTGGGAAGGATAAAATATTTTAAAAGAATTCTTACCATCTAGCCATGGGGACTAAGATAAGAAATGATATTACATTTCTAACAATATATTATTACTCCTAAATTTTTTCAACTATAAATATAAATTATCCCCCAAAGGATAACCTAATAATGTTGCATAGTAAGGAGCAACATTATACAAACTAATATTTTATCAAAATAATGAATACATATATACCACTCATTTTTGCATGTTACTCGAATTGTATGATAATGAAAGTTCATTGTTGAATGCCACTATGTAAAGATTGGCATTCATTAGTGGAGTAGTCATGGAGTTAACGATGCACACAAAAAGGATAATTTTAAAGGCCTTATCTACATTTATTTATTTATTTGGATCACATAATCAATTGGGCATGGCGAGAATGATGTAAATTTCTTATAAGTGTCAATACTTTGTTGAAAAAATCCTAAATCATGTCCATTTTATGAATGATAATTTTCAAAGTCAAGCTTGGGAGTGAAAATATCAACAGGAGAGGGTTTACACTAGGGTTTAGTTAGATTAAAATTTATAGGGTCCCAATGAACATCCATACATGTGTTTGAATAAGAAGTTTTAATTTGAAATTTGGGACTTCACTTTTTCCATGAAAGGTGGGTGTGAAGTATAATTATCCCCAACAATCCTTTAGAAGTATCTTTATTCCAAATGTGAATGTCGTATTATCATTCAAGCCAATTTTGCTGTTAGTGATGTCAACTATGGTTCACAAGTTGTCTTCAACAATGTTCCTATGTGCTCCAAAGTGGTGTAGTATCAATTGAGTAAATATGTGTTGGAATTGATGACTGAAGATTGATGTTGAATATTTTAAAAGGAATATACTATTACAAGTGTCACTGTTGTTGAACTAAAAGATGACCTATCAAGGCCCCACATAACCACTAGACTTATAGAATCCATAGGAGGCGGTTAAACAATGTCACAAATCTTGCGAGGCATGCTACTACACTACCAAAAATCCCCCATAGCATAACTCACCATCACCTCGCATGAATCATGAAGGAGAATTTATACCAGTGACCAAGCTCTTATACCACTTTTTAAAAGTGTAGCTACCATTGCACCAAAATATTGGCTTGGGAAATCCCGATACAACCACTAGACTTATAGAATCTCGATTAAACCATGTCATGAATCCCGCGAGGGACATTGGCGTACTACCAACACATACATATGTTTTGACACGCATCTATACATTATTAGAGAAGGTTTTAGTCATCAGCACACGAATATGACTATGTATGATTGGTACACTAAAGACTTTGTCAAACTATATTTTAATTTTTTCTTTACATTCTGGTACATTAATTCATATCACTCTATGATTGGTGTTTTTAGATATCAATGGTCAATACATGTTAGGTTTCATGCTTCCACTTCATTTGTAGAAAGATTTATGATGTTGTGAATTTTGACATTACAAATATCATATAACAATATGCAAGAATGCTTTACATTCATCCACCTTCAGGTGTTTTTGGTGTTCTAGGATTTAAATATTTATATTTTGGTGACAAGTGATTAAATTTTTAGCATCAATGGTAGTTGTGGAGCTTTTCCCTAAATCTTGTAGTTATTTGAGCAAAACATATTAATATTGTTATATTTTAGGGTCAGCTAAAGATGTTTTCATCCATGCAATAATGTCATGTATCAATAGAAATAATTTAGGATCTAGAGGAAGATGCGGTAATATGGTGTGACGCCTCACATGTCTTAATACCCTTCCCATGCTTTAGAGAATGAAATTTGGTCTATGGCCTAAGTGTTGCATGGTACTGTTATACACTGAATTTGCGCCTCTGATCTCAAGCTCTCTTGGTCTTGATAATCGAGTATAACATGGGAATCATCTCAAGGTTGTGGGACCTTATGCTAACCGAGATGAGACCTCCATGTTCTAGGCTGGTTCCTCTTGGATAATCACCTTAATTTGGTTCTTAAACAGGAAAGTAAAACTTTTGAGGGAAAGGGATAGAAGGATTGCTTGAAAGGGAAATGACTAAAAGCAAACTACGTACTAGGTGATGCACCAAAATTAGGGATTGGATCTCAGTATAGAGGAATGAAACCAATGGAGGAATCAGGTCTAATAAGTCACAACTCACTAGATAGGTTTGCATAAGTATTTCATAGGAAGGTCTGAAAAAAAGACTCGACCTATGACCTGCAAACAAACATCCTTCTCTGCAACCAGGTGTAGGAATGAGACAAGACTGCTGGGGGTTGAAGTATACCCACAAAACATCTAAATCAGATCAAACACAGTAACACACAGAATTGCAGAAAATGAGAGGAACTAGGAACCCCAATGTCCATTAATTAGCATTCATAAAATTCAATCCAATAAGAGATAATACAAACCAGGAAGCATAGGGATATGAAGGATTATCACAAAGTACTTCCAACAGCTTGCATGATCAATGAGGAGATTATAGAATGTAAAAGCTAGAGGGCAGAAAGAATGCCTCAGATAGCTCCTGGGAAGAATGAATTATCCTTACAAAATGCCAAAATCTTCTGAGCACTAAGGCTCTCAAAAACTCTTTTATACCACCCTCAACTGCACGTAGGCAGGAGTCTCAAAACCTAACTAGGGTTACAGATTTACAATAGAATAATTGACCCTAGGACAAAAATCTAATCTGGCCATAAATGTGCACCAAGGATGAATCCCGATCAGATCAGATTTTATTTCCTTCTTTGCGCCCATCCCTGTACTTGATCATGCCCGTAGACACGCAACCTGAGTCCATGAGCAATACTCAGCAACTAAGTCTCTATCATGAATGCTCACCAACTGATCACAGTCCCCCAGGACGGGAAGTGACCCCTGATGGCCGTCGCTCAACCCCTCATCAATGAGCCATTGATCATGACCATGTGCTTTTTCTAACTGCACCTGGAGAGAAATAACCTCCTGATGGGACTCTGTATCTTTTTCCACGCTTTTGAATCTCCTGTTTCTCCACCGATGTCAAAACAAATCTATTCCAGGTATCAACAGACTCTCTGTGCATGGCCCTTCTTCAATTAGACCCTTCTGATCAATTCTAGAACATGAACACAGAGGAACCATGGCTTTCGAGCGTTCACAGTGCCAAATCTGCCACCAAACATTCAAATTCAAAGTCTAACGACAACGCGACTGACCGTTGGTCTCTTTGTCGCGAGCATCAGACCTTAACCATAGTTAAATCTCCAGACTTGGTGACAAAGCACTTTTACCTCTGCTTAACTCGAGCCAAGATCCAGCGACAAGGCGACTGTGAAATTTCAAAGTCACGAGGCATTTTCCTTAACTCATCATCCATCCCGCGACCATGCGCCTAACTGCTACCTCAGACTGTCACGGCTTGTCGCCCAGTCGCCAGATGCTATCTCTCCATCTCAAGACCATGCAACAAAGCTTAGTCGCCAAGTCAGGGGATCCTATGTCTGAGCCCTTTTGACTTTTCAAACAGCGCCTAAGTGTCCTTGAATCCCTCTGGCGACATCGTGACAACCCCTTGGCGCTGAGTCGGGAGTACTTTTCACGTAGGGCACTTTGATCACCTGACCTAGTGACCATCGTTGGATCCTCTGAGATTTGCATCAGACGGCTGGCATTTAATCGCTTAAAAACTAAGGTTGCCCTTAAATCTTCCTGCGATCCTGCGACTAGGGCAAAGAAACACTTAGTCGCCAAGTCGTGTGATCAACTTCCTCCGTCTGACGATCACCCAACTGAGGACCCACATCCACCTTCCATATGCCACCTATCACACGGCCATTGGTTAATCCGTTGCACACTGGGGAAGCTGAGTCAGCACTTGGTTCTAGCGACAATGTGACCAAAGGTGATCGCAAAGTCAGAAGACACCTCGTTGACTGTTGAATTCTTCACACGATCAAGCGACTGAAGGTGGGCCCCATTCTTTGTAACACTTATGACATGGATCTGGCGATCTCGCGACTGAAGACTTGTAGCTAAGTCAGAAGACGCAGAGGGAATATTCAAAAAGATCACCAGACCATGCGACATAAGAAAAATGCAGAGTCGGGAGAAGAAAAGGTATATTCGACCAAGGCAAAGCGATAACGCGACTGAGAAATAAGCACATTCTCTTAGTGATGGGAAAAAGTAACTTCAAAAAATAACATGCCAAAGCCTAAGGGTTTATTTCATCGCTCAAACATGGAGGACTTAGGGTTTAGGGGTTTAAGGGGTTTAGCAGAGAAGTTGCACAAGGACAAAAAATTGGGCAACATTTTGGCAACTTCTGCGGGATGGTTATCTACTAAGCATAAAGACCAGTTGCCTTGACAAATCCATTGGGCATGGAGTCATTTCTGAACACAAAAAACTTGACAGGGCAAAACTGTGCACATGCACTTCTTGAAAAGCAAGGGACTTACACTAGAAAGCAGGGAAGGAAAAAAAAAAACAGGGAAATATATACAAGGGGACAAAGACTTACAGAGAGGGACTAATCTCAAAGTAGGGCTTTAAATGGAAACCATTTACTGGAATTGGTAGAGCATCTCCATCAAGTGTTGAAAGCTGGAAAGCATTAGATCTTCTGCACTCTGTTATGACAAATGGTCCTTCCCAGAAAGAATCAAACTTTGTATGCCTGCCAGGCCTGGATCTGAACTCATCCCATTTGAGAACTACATCTCCAACCTTGAAGTTCTTTTCCTTGGCTCTTTTTTCAAAGCTGCTCTTAGTCTGATTCTGATGGAATTCCATGTCTTTCATAGCCTTGTTTCTAATTTCTTCTAATTCCATCAATTGGGCATACCTGATCTGTAAGGGATCCTCTTCATTGAACAGGGCAT
>MU224078.1:1193201-1241457 GCA_018584345.1 Thuja plicata | reverse complement strand
TACCTACTAGGTGATGCACCGAAATTAGGGCTTGGATCTCAGTATAGAGGAATGAAACCAATGGAGGAATCAGGTCTAATAAGTCACAACTCACTAGATAGGCTTGCATAAGTATTTCATAGGAAGGTCTAAATAAAAGACTCGACCTATGACCTACAAACAAACATCCTTCTCTACAACCAGGTGTAGGAATGAGACAAGACTGCTGGGGGCTGAAGTATACCCACAAAACATCTAAATCAGATCAAACACAGTAACACACAGAATTGCAGAAAATGAGAGGAACTAGGAACCCCAATGTCCATTAATTAGCATTCATAAACTTCAATCTAATAAGAGATAATACAAACCAGGAAGCATAGGGATATGAAGGATTATCACAAAGTACTTCCAACAACTTGCATGATCAATGAGGAGATTACAAAATGTAAAAGCCAGAGGGCAGAAAGAATGACTCAGATAGCTCCTGGGAAGAATGAATTCTCCTTACAAAATGCCAAAATCTTCTGAGCACTAAGGCTCTCAAAAACTCTTTTATACCACCCTCAACTGCATGTAGGCAGGAGTCTCAAAACCTAACTAGGGTTACAGATTTACAATAGAATAATTGACCCTAGGACAAAAATCTAATCTGGCCATAAATGTGCACCAAGGATGAATCCTGATCAGATCAGATTTTATTTCCTTCTTTGTGCCCATCCCTGTACTTGATCATGCCCGCGGACACACAACCTGAGTCCATGAGCAATACTCAGCAACTAAGTCTCTATCATGAATGCTCACCAACTGATCACAGTCCCCCAGGACAGGAAGTGACCCCTAACGGCCGCCGCTCAACCCCTCATCAATGAGCCATTGATCATGACCATGTCCTTTTGCCAACTGCACCTGGAGAGCAATAACCTCCTGATGGGACTCTGTATCTTTTTCCACACTTTTGAATCTCCTGTTTCTCCACCGACGTCAAAACAAATCTATTCCAGGGATCAAAAGACTCTATGTGCATGGCCCTTCTATAATTAGAGCCTTCTGATCAGTTCTGGAACACGAGCACAGAGGAACCATGGCTACCGAGCGTTCACAGTGCCAAATCTGCCGCCAAACATTCAAATTCAAAGTCTAGCGACAACGTGACTGACCGTTGGTCTCTTTGTCGTGAGTATCAGACCTTAACCATAGTTAAATCTCCAGACTTGGCGACAAAGAACTTTTACCTCTGCTTAACTCGAGGCAAGATCCAGCGACAAGGCGACTGTGAAATTTCAAAGTCACGAGGCATTTTCCTTAACTCATCATCCGTCCCGCGACCATGCGCCTAACTGCTACCTCAGACTGTCACGACTTGTCGCCCAGTTGCCAGATGCTATCTCTCCATCTTGAGACCATGCGACAAAGCTTAGTCGCCAAGTCGGGGGATCCTATGTCTGAGCCCTTTTGACTTTTCAAACAGCGCCTAAGTGTCCTTGAATCCCTCTGGCGACATCCCGACAACCCCTTGGCACTGAGTCGAGAGTACTTTTCACGTAGGGAACTTTGATCACCTGACCTAGCGACCACCGTTGGATCCTCTGAGCTTTGCATCGGACGGCTGGCATTTAATCGCTTAAAAACTGAGGTTGCCCTTAAATCTTCCTGCGATCCTGCGACTGGGGCAAAGAAACACTTAGTCGCCAAGTCGTGTGATCAACTTCCTCCATCTGGCGATCACCCAACTGAGGACCCACATCCACCTGCCATATGCCACCTGTCACATGGCCATTGGTTAATCTGTTGCACACTGGGGAAGCTGAGTCAGCGCTTGGTTCTAGCGACAATGCGACCAAAGGCGATCGCAAAGTCGGAAGACACCTCGTTGACTATTGAATTCTTCACACGATCAAGCGACTGAAGGTTGGCCCCATTCTTTGTAACACTTATGACATGGATCTGGCGATCTTGCGACTGAAGACTTGTAGCTAAGTCGGAAGACACAGAGGGAATATTCGAAAAGATCACTAGACCACGCGACACAAGAAAAATGCAGAGTCGGGAGAAGAAAAGGTATATTCGGCCAAGGCAAAGCGATAACGCGACTGAGAAATAAGCACATGCTCTTAGTGATGGGAAAAAGTAACTTCGAAACATAACGTGCCAAAGCTTAAGGGTTTATTTCATCGCTCAAACATGGAGGACTTAGGGTTTAGGGGTTTAAGGGGTTTAGCAGAGAAGTTGCACAAGGACAAAAAATTGGGCAACAGGTACATCAAATTAGGGCAATTTAATTAATGTTATTTTGAGTTGTAATGAATATATAAAGGTGAATATCCTATATATATTGATGAATGAGTTGTGTTTCATTGTGTATAGTATATTGAGATGTACAAAAGTGCAAAATTATGGATAAGAAGTGATGAAGTGAGTTAAATTTATTTATAGATAGTAAACTATAGTCATCATTTCTTAAAATGGACTTTTGTTCAATTGAATAACTATAATTCTATGTAAGATTACTACTATACCTTTCTTTAAATAAGTGATTTTTAGTTATTAGAAACTCCTTGCACCTTTCCCTAAGATTGTGTACCTTATTTTGCAAGTCCATATTAGCAACACTATACTCCCTGGCCTTTGGCCTAAAGCATTTAAATCAATTTTCATATATTAATTGTGAGTCTCACTGTGGTGTTTCCTGCAATTGGTTTTCCATGTTAAAACATTAGTTTCATCTATATTCTTTATTTTACTTCATTTGGAGATGATCAAAAGTATTGATGCAATAGCTTGGACTTCATAAAAACCTAATAAGAGATCATGAAACCTATAATGGAATAACATTTACACCCCTGTATAAAGGTCATCTTCACATTTTGTCCTTTATATCGTAAAATATGAAATCCCACTACCCTTTATTAGCCTTTTTACTGTGTCAGCTCACTACTCAGCTCATATCTATGCAAGGGAATCCTTACGTTCTCTAGACATGTGCTCACTATGGAGATGTGCTTGCATCATAAAATTTGTAATGTGTAGAGATTTGTTTGAGCATTACAAACCTGCTACCATATGTTTGTAATGCCCAAAATGATTGGATTCCCGTGTGAAATCTCTTCAAGCATTCAAAAAACCCTCATTTGCATGCATTTATTGTCATAACACATTGACTAAACCTTATGGTTATCAATTTCAAGTTTCTCGCAGCTTCTTGAACATTCTTCAAAAGCTTTGCACCACCATTTTGTATCCATCCACATCATTTTTGTTGTCGTCCACCATTATCAACACGTCAAGCTTTTGTATCTAGCTTAATAACATGCATTTGAAAAGTCTACTTGCATTTGGAGAATTCTCTCTCCATATTCCTTGTCCTTTGAGAATATTAACTTCATCTATTCACTTCTATTTATCTTTACTATCATTATTTTTCATTATCAAATATCTATCACCGGATTCATCATGTCTAAAGGTTGTCTATGTAAGTGGAAAAATTGAAGTGGGGGTTTGATTGAGGAAAACCTCTTAAATGAACACAACAATTTCCTCTTTTTCCTTGTGTGCAAGTTAGCTTCATTGTAAAGTCGACGGTTTGGAGAATTCATTTGGAACACAGTATCAACAGTCAAATCTATTTTTATCTCTTTTACTCTCTTCTCTTTATTTCAATAAATAACTCATTAATCATAATATTTTTTTCTAATCTTGGTTACAATCTATATAGAGTTTTCAATCCATCTTTCTAGCATATTCCCCTTTCATTCTGAATATATAGAGTAGTTTTATTGCACCCCTTCCCATTATGGTTATTTGTATTGCCTATATTTGAATAATTCTACTACTGTTCATTTCTTTTTATCTTTATTCTGTTTATTTTGTACTCATCCTATCCAAGATGCCAGCATGATGGGCTGGTGTCGATCAATCTTGCTATCATCCCCTATTTTGCATGTTTGTCTGAGGCAATGAGCTCATGTATCTTAGGTCTTGATCTTCATTGATATTATTTTTAATTCCCTTAATAAGAACACTTTAATCATTTTGTTTGATTTCACAATTCACACTTAGTTGAGCCAAAATCACTTAAACACACACTTAAACACACACACACACACACACACACACACACACACACACACACACACACACACACACACACACACACACACACACACACACACACACACACACACGCACATGCACACGCGCAGACACACACACACACACACACACACACACACACACACACACACACACTTAATTAGTTTCTAATCATATTAAGTCAACCAAGAAGCATCCTACATCTTGTGTTCAATCCACCTAGCATTCCAAGAAAGCAAAGTGAGGTGGTTTGAAGGGAATCATGCATCCCTCGAGACCCTAGTTCATCTTTGAGGTTGGCGTATTATTTTCTTCCCCATATTTTGGTGAACATGATGTGAACAAAATTAAACTATTCAAGGTACAGTGATAGTTACATCACAGTCATGGTGACCATCACACCCCTCTCCCTGCAAGCCTGGAGGTTGCCTGAGATGACCGTATTATTCACCCTTTGGATGAGCCTTATAGCGGAGAGTCTTCTCCCTCATACATATTGGCTTCCATCAATGACATTTACATTAGTGGTGCCTTTGTCGATGCATCTAGTCGGGTTGATGTGATCACATAGGAGGTTCTCTTCATCAATGACCTAAATTGTGGTAAATATGACAAATATGATTTTATCCTCCGTACGCATGAAGGAATGTCCCTACCACTCTTGGGATCAACCACCTTGATGATTTAGGTGGGGCCCAAGGATGTTGTCTCCACCTTCATCATGATTCCCAAGTAAGACCTCTTTTGGGTCAAGCTCAGCATTCCCTGGCCAACTTCCATAGGAGATGTCCCATTAGTAGTACACAAATGTCTAAAGTTCCCACACAAGGGGACTACCCATATAGTTTAGGATACTGGGTATCATCCATTGGTGTCCCATGGAGGCTTAACCGTTGACCACTTGCATCCAATGCTAATTGGGCCACTGTGTCCCTAGCAATATATTGCATGTTTTTCCTACCAAGCATATAAGGCCAGAGAAATGAGTTTGTGTGCAATGTATTCTTTAGGTGTCCAACCCCCTCATGAATCTAAAGCTTCTACCTTTCTTGTCCCTTCTTTGTCAGGGGCTTAGAAAAAATATTTGCCCTATGGAAAGCAACCCCAACCACCAAAGGTTATGCATCTAGCTATGGTGTCTTTCATTCTCTCATCCACCTCACACACAGATAAAGGAAAGACATCTATGTTACCTAAATGTAAGGTACATCCATGTCCTTCCATCCTGATCATCTTAGACATTAATTTCCCTAACCTTTATGATTAGCGTAGGAAATCTCACAAGATAATACCAAAACCATTGGCACCTACCACTGAATCTTCGAGGGAACCTTCTATACCCCCATCTGTCCGTAGGGAAAAAAGGGAAGTTTGCCAGTGACTAAGAAAAAATGTTATAAAATTAAGAAAATTTGTGGCTGTTTTGAAGTAGTTCAATCAATACAGTTAATGCTTTGTAATCATCATCTATTCGAGGGAGTAATAAATTAAATAAATATTTGTTTCCAGATCTTATGTTTAGAGGAGCTTCTAAAATAACACGCTAATGAAAAATATTTTGCAAGGTAGAATGCTTCATAAAATGTAAAAGTGACCTTATGCAAAGAGCAGTTTATACAATAAGTTACTAGTGAATAAGATTTTGCATGTTAGAATGCTTCATAAAACATAAAATCTAAAAGTGTAGTGATAAATCATGGTGTACAATTTAGAAGTTGGGAAAGGAAAATTTCAAAATATAATTATCATAAACAAATAAATATTCAATAAGTCAAATAAAATATTGCATGTTAGAATGTTGTGCAAAATACAAAAGTGTCATAATAATTGGTGGTTTATTTATAGTATTTTTCCATCTAATTAGACAAAATTCCTATATTATAAGGTCAATAAATATTGGGTATCTAACATTTATAAAAATAGTGTTCTAAAATCTTAATTTATTATAATAATGAAAAGTGCATGTCTTGTTATTGACTTTCTAATTCCATTTGCATTAATTGCACTTAAACATAAAATTTATGCTAATTATATTCACGCATAACTTCAATTTATTTTGTTTTCTTTTTAATTAGTTGAAGAGGCAATTCCTAATACTCAATTTTATCCACTTCCTTACTAACTTGTGATAATTGTGTTATATGGTGTCCATTTTGACATAGTCAATGTGTTTATCTCTCAAAGTTTATTAAAAGGATGATATCACAATTAATATAATAGTGTGTAACATGACCTTAATGGTTATTTAAGTGAAATTTTACTAAAGCCAAATTATTTTTTCATTGGAGTTAACTTTAAATAAAGGAGAGAATACTGGCCCAAGTGCTGGTTGTGTGAATTAGGTATGCAGTCTATGCCATCATGGATCTTTTAGAGCATCCAAACTCGCCTCCTAGTTTGAGCTTCCCTCCTTGCGCATGTGTTTTCCCTACTAGTGTTTTGTCACCTCTGCAGTATGAAGGAGCACCCCACTTAAATGACCATCTAGCAGAAGATGATTGTCGACATCAACCACATGCACGAGTTAGAAACCCATAACGAAGGTTAAGGAGAATTTGAGAGCGATGGGTGAAATGCATCTTCCTAGGATAGGGTTAATGTTCATGGATGGAATGCGGATGCTTGTGGGTGGTCTCCATAGTCACAACTAGATTTGGAGATGCGGGGTCCCAGTGACATGGAAGAGTAAATGAAAAAGATGAATGTAATTTCTTCAAGTGTATTGTATAGGTGTATACACTTTGTTTAACCTGACTTATGTATTTTTTGGGGGTAGTATACAAGACTTTATTTTGTTAAATTTTGTCTCCCCTATTGGGATTAATGGGAAGTATGTGCTGAGAGGGGAGGGGTGAATCGATACCTCTAAAATTTTTGTATCCTTTTATCACTTAACCTTTGTAATCAATTGTATATCCAATCAATTTGATTTAAACTATCTTTTTGTGAGTTATATCAATTCATAACATTAACATACATGTGAACATTCATAGAAACATTCATGAAAGTAAATTGACACATAACACAAGATATGATATCGTAGAAAAATCCTGTGAGGAAGTAAAAAATAAGGTGGGGATGGCACCCCCAAAATCTTCACTATTTGCAGATTGGAACAGGCTGGTTAAGGCTTATAATTTGATCACTTCTAATGATCTACCCTGTTAGGAGAGTCGGTGGAGACCTGTTAAAGTCTACTCTATTAAGAACTTTAGCAACACTATTGAGTGTGCACTCGGTTGAGAGATTTTTTGTTAGATGGTTAAATCCACCTTCCTTGAAAGGATTTTTACACTTTGCTCCACTTGTTAGAATGATAGAAAACTACAAATTGACCTGGTAAATGCAATCTCCTATTCCTGATATAGATTGAATTTAGTTTACATAAAAATATTATGACCTAATTATGATTTAATAATACCTCTAATTCTCGGTATGCTTTGTTCTTGGTTCTTGCTAACCAAATTCACATTTTTTTGTCCCTGTTCTTGAAACTCTCAATCTGTTCCATAGTTGTGCTCATCTGATTCATTCATGTTCTCCTCTCTCTTCACATCATCTATTGATCCATAATTATGAATGATTGCATCATCTATTTATAGATGGATTGACTTCATCGAGTTTTAATAAAAACAATGTTAACTCTAAGATCAGGTTTACAACTTATACCTAGATCTCCTAGTCTATGTTTTTTAAATCAGTTAGACTGATTAAAGCACTTACATTTATGTATCTTGTCCCAAAAAAATAGATTTAAAACAATTAAATATCCTATAAATAGAATATACTTTCTTTATCTGACGTGAAAGTTAGATCCACTTTTTGTGGGCTACAACTGACTTTCGGTTCTATCTATCGGTCATGCTTGAGTGTCCTTTATTTTTTTTCTTTCGGTTGCACTTAACTGTCTTGTCGGTCTACACTGTATCTTGCATATCGAGTTCCTCTGTCAGGTTCCACTTTATCTTTCTATCTTTTCAATTTTGGTTTACACATTAACTTGTGTCGTTGGTTCTCTTTACACTTAGTCATCTTCGGTGATCTCTTAGTATCTGATCTTCAGTTTTCTCATGTCTTTTCTTTTGGTATATACTTACCAAAAGTATTTTTTGCATAATAATGGAAAATTAATGTCATCAATCTCTCCCTTTGACATTAGTATCAAAAATTGATGTGTAAAATACTAATAAAATGTTAAGTATATACAACATATAGCATCCTTAGTCATTTTATAACTCTCCCTATGTATATGCTAGTATATCTGTACATATGATGTCTTTCCTTATACATATCATTTTCATCATTTTCCCCATATAACTATACCATATACATATCATATTTACCATTTTCCCATATGAATGAATGAATGTACCTTCTTTTTTGATATTAAGGGCAAAGCTCTTTACCTTTAGAGCTTATAAAAAATGTGGGAATGTCAAGACTTCATGTCTTCCATCATTTTCTCCCATTTTTCTTTGAGGTTCTCCAGAGCCATGTGCTCGAGTGTAATCTTGGAGTGTATATCATAGATGTTGTCTGCCACAGACATCTCTAGGGTTGCAATCATTTGCCTTGTTGAACTTATATGTTATTGGAGTAGTGTAAGATTTAGTATAAGTTGAGCTTGAAGCTTGGTTACTTCTTCCCTAAAGTCTATTTCTGCCTCCCATAGCTCTTGCCTTAACTGTTTAATCTCTATGATCTTTTCATAATGTAGTTTGAATGCATTGTTTCCATCAGTGGTTAATCTTTGTGCACTATTTGCTAAATCTGTATCCAGCTTTGCAATGTTGTCACTATTCTCCTTAGTGAACTTTTCTATTATGCTCAATTTTTGAATTAAGGCTATAGCTTCAAATATGATTGGATTCAATTCAGATATGAATTCTGATAGCTTTACCTTATTTACTACCACTTCTTGGCTGATGTTCTTTATGAGCTTTTGTTGGTACTTCATCTCATCTCTCACCTCTATTTCCTTCTTACCATCAATGTTCTGAGTTGTGATTGCACCAGTGAGGGTAGCTAATTGATCAAGTATAGGCTTCCTTTGATCAATATCAACATTGGGCACAATTTGATGTAGAATGTCTCATGTTGTCTCCATTACCATGGAGTCCTTGTGGTGTTTCTTTAGCTTCTTTTGCAATGGCTTCCTCTGGCACATCTCTCCATACTCCTGTAATGCTTCAAAGTCAAATGAAGAAGGGTCACACTTTGGTATTTCTATGAGTTCATCCAGGGTGACCTCTAACTTATTCTTCTTTGATTTCTTCTTCTTCTTCTGTGACTGAGTAGAATGTAAAACCATTGCCAATTTCTCAGCCTTTTATGTTGTGCTTGATGAAGTAACATGTTGTGCTTCTTTCTGTTGCTTGGCATTCGTTTTAGCTCACCAGGTGTCTGCAGATGTCTCCACATTCACCTTAATGTCATCGGTAGCACTCTTACCAGTATCCTCAGGAGTACCATCTTTTGGTTTGTCTTCTTCATTGGTTTCCTTTGCTTCATCAGTCTTGGTTTATGCATTCTTGTCTTGAGTATCTGTATCCTTTTCCTATCTTCTCCAGTAACTTTATTAGTGTCGGTTACATCTTGAGTATCTTTGATATATTGTTGACCATCGGTGTTATCCTTGTTTTCTTCTTCTCCTGCATCCTTGGGAGTATTCTTCTCAGGTGACTTGCTTGTTTCTTTCATGATGTTGATATCTTGTATCAATATTGGTAGTTTGCCTGGAATGTTCACCTGTGCAGTATCAATTGTCGTGTCATGCTCATCGGTTTTGTCCTTTTTAGCAGTGACATCTTCATCCTTATTCACTTCCTTTGCTAGGTCATCAGTAATGTCAATGACATTAGTATCCACAATGTTGTCATTTGTGGTGTCTTCCCATGTTTCATTTGCAACATCTGATGTCTTGTTACCTCTTGTATCATCTTCTTCATTATCTAACTCAATATATGTGTCTTTGTCGGGGCTTCCCTCCTCAATAGGTCTATTCATAATCTTGCACCATTTCTTGTGACTATCTTTCTCAATCTCTATAAGCTTTCCTTCAAGGAGTTTGTATGCTCTCAGTTTTAGTGAGAAATCCTTTTTTTACTTCTCCATCATCTCATCAATTTAAACCTTCTTTGATTCAGGTGGCATTAGAGAAACAAGTACTCTTTCTCTCTTATCTCTTTTTTCATTTTTCAATGCAAATGTCCAACAGGAATACAATCTATCCAATAGTTCCCTTGGTACATAACTGCCTTCAAATTGTACTATTACTTATTTCAAGTTGTACATTTTTTCTATCATGGCATCCTCAATTTTATTCTGATCTTCTGGATTTAGTTTCGACCATGTTCTAATGTTTGGATCTGTAATAGATCCATAATTTGCAATATATACACAAATTTCATCAATAGAGTCAGGTTGTTTTACCTTGAGACTTTCTGCTTCAATAGCTTCATCCTTCTCAATGTCCTCTATATCCTCTTGGGTTCTTATGAATTTCCTTGCTTTCTTGTTTTGCCCTCTTTTTTGTGCGGGAGCTTTCCTCTTGTAAGTCCTGACCTTTCCTTTCTTTAGAGGTGAAGGAGTAGAATCCTTTGATGTTTGGCTTCTTGTCCTAGAAGAAGCTATTGTCCTTGGCCTTTTAGTTGGTGGAGGAGGTGGTGAAGCTGACTCTATTTCCTTGGAGTCATCCTTTCCTTCATCTTTATAGACATATAACTGTTCTTCAATTTCTTCCTCCTTTTCAACTTCTTTAGCATGTTCAGCTTCTTCCTCAGTTGCTGATAGTATCTTCTTGAGATTATTCACCATTTTGTCCTTATTTCTAAAAATTTTCTTCACAACTAGTCCAAATTTTATTCTTGTCTTGGCTTCTTCATATGTTTAAAATTTTGGTTGCTTCTTTTCCAATGGTTCATTGATAAGGGCATCAATTTCCCTAGTAGAAAGATCAATGTTGATCTCAAACTCTAATGGTTCTAACCATGTTGTCCTTGGTATATAAGGTTTGATATATGTATTGTTAGTGTCAACCACAAAGAATATCTCATCCTTATATTGTTCAATGAGTTTCTCAGGGATTCTTACCCTCTTTTACATTTGGTCTTTGAATACATTGAAGTATTAATCCATGACTATCTCAAAGTTATCACCCAGTGTAGCTATGTGCTCACTGATTTGCATGGTGGCTAGTTTGGTGTTTTCCCATTTAACATCTCCAATTGATGGGAATGTTTCTTGAAAATAAAATAAGATACACATTATTAGTGAGACAAAATTATAAGTGTTTGACTTTGCATTCCTGATAGTCTTTAAGTTTTCCTTCCACTAATTCACGAGTAGCTTAGATAAGTCTAATTGTGTTCCCTTCTTTACAATTTTGAATGTTGTGTCCACTGCACATGATGGTATGTTGTTCAATCTGCTTTCCTAAAAGAATTTATAGCCCAAAGCACATGCAAAAAATTTGATTTCATCATCGGTTATTGTTGTAACTTTCAATTCTCTACCATCCCATTTGGGTCTTGTCATTTTCTCGATCTCGCCCTTCAGTGGATGCTTGAGTTCCCTAAATTTATTGGTTATGGGGTAATAGGTGACCACATGAATGATGTCTCAAGTAATTCCCTTTAGTTCATTAAGCCATAGCTTGTTGTTATGCATTCACCTTAGCACTAACTGAATCCATTCGGTTTTGAAGACCTTCAGAAACATTAGGGCATTGGTGAGCCATTTCACTTAAATATGTGTGTGCTCATTCTTAAGTGTTCCATCATTGTTACACAACCTCTTATAATCTTATTCAACCTCTGATGTTCCTATCTCTGCAATCTTGTAGTGTATGAAGGATCGAACATCTTAACCCACTAAAAACCTAGCTGGAATGCGTGAAAATGCACCAGCATAATCGGGTTGTGAGGTAACCTCAGGATGGATCTTATAGTTGGATTCCTCACATGCCAAATTCTTAATGAGTTTGAAATCATTTTTCTTTTCATTCTTGGATTTCACAGTTCGTGAAGTTGGGGTGATTTTCCAAAGTTTAGGGCTTCCTACGTAATACGTAAAAATAGAGTTGTTAGTTATGTGGAACTTACTGTTTACTGTAGAAAATATTGTTGAACTGCTTAGGATTATTTTTTGTCAAGTCATGATCACTCTGTGATCCCTTTGATTTGTGCTTGAAAATCACCTTGGTCGCTCTTCTTTGGGTGTCATGACAAATGAGTCATTTTGATGCCCTATTTATAGCCATTGCCCTAAAATGCATTCCATAAATGCTTACCAACTCCTCGGTGTATGAAGACTAAGTTCATCAGTGAAGACTTTACTTCCTTCGGTGACACTTAAAATGTTTTAGAGTAATTGCTAACTCACTTGCTTTTTACCGACAGGTTTCGGTACCACTAACAAATTGTTCATTTTCTTGTTTACTGACGAGTCTTAGTTCATACTTAGCAACTTTGCTTTCAACTGACACTTCTCAGTAAATGTAGGTAGTCTTAGCTTTGAGTATATACCGACGGGTTTTGGTATATATGCCCAAAAGCATAATTACCATAAATTTTAACAAGTAATACCATGATGCATCTTTCTTATGCTAATTTAGAATTATATCAATATACTATGGAATTGATGTAAAATAATAACATAGGTAATGTAGTTCCATACTTACTTGTTCTGCTTAGGTGGGAGTGGTGATGTCACTAGCTTCATTGGACGGGGTGTCACCATTGGCATTGCTTGTTCCAGCTTCATCATTGCTTGAAGTTTTTCTCCACATTTGTCTCTAGCCCTCCAGATATCTTCAATGGTGTTTCCATTGGGATATGTGCTTGTCTCTGTCATTCGGTCTCTTCAATCTTTCTTGAGATGACCAAGTTTATGACAATGTAAGCATGTCATTCAGGGGTTAGTCCAGCCTCTAGAATTTCTAGTCCATTTTCTCATATAGTTTGCAGCAATGTTACTGTATCTTCCACATGCTATACAATTTGTCCAATTATTGTAGTCCCATACATACTGATTACTGACTCTCTTCGGTTGGTAGGGATTTTCTTGACCTTTAGGCTTCCATGCTTGTCTTTACTTTTTCCAGCATTAAAAAGTTGTGTGCCCATTTATTTTGCATGTAGGACAGTATTTGTCCATGTAGGTTTCCTTCTTTGGTTGTTTCATCTCAGACTTACATTCATATGCTTTATGTCCTTTCTTGTTACATTTATAACAGAATCCTATGAATGAAGATGTAGATTTAGGAATACCTTTCATTTTGGCTCAGTGTACATTTGATGTATGGCCTTGCTTTCCACAGTGATTGAATGTAAGCTTTCTTGGTCTTGAATTTGTGTAGACATTCTTTGGGTCAGCTTGATTTGATGATTCTCTATTCTCAGTAAAACCTAGACTAGTATTGTTGTTAACTCTTCGTTGTCCTTCAAGAAAATCATGCATTCTTTTATTTCTTTCTTCAGCTTTCTTGATAATTTCATTATGTTGTTGCTGAATTTTCTTGTTTCAACTTTTCATTCTCATCCCTTAGTTCATCGATAGCTTCTATCCTTTCAAAGAGTTAAACGTTTAATCTGTTTGCCTCTTGACTCATAAGAATAATCTGATTTGTAATCTCATGGTGATGCTCTGTAAGTCTTTGTATTTCAAACACTTTTTCTTGTAGCCTTTCAGTGATCTTTCTTATATCATCAATATCTAGTGTTCTTTATTGCTCAGCTTGCCTAGCATTGTTCATGACATTAATCATCCTTACCATCTGGGTCTCTTGACCGATTTGCAGAGATTTAACTTTTCCATCCAGATGTAGATTGATTTCAGTTAGACTTGTGATGCTTTCTTCTCATGTATCTGATTTTTTTCTTGTAGTTGATCCTAAAGACTCAAAGAAATCTTATATCTCTTCCTCATGATAATGTGTCTCGTTATAGTGACATGCCATATTATTTCTTTCATCTAGCAGCTATCTCATGCTAATTCTAGCTTCTCTATACTATTCAAAGAACATCTGAATTTTAAGATTTTTATTCTCAGTATTTTTATCAAGTATGTACTTCTCCATTGTATGATCTTTTCTCTTAATCCTTTAAGATTTCCAAGAAGAGACTTACCTATGATACACATTGTTGGGATTAATGGGAAGTATGTACTGAGAGGGGAGGGGTGAATCAGTACCTCTACAACTTTTGTATCCCTTTATCACATAACCTGTGTAATCAATTGTATATCCATTCAATCTGATTTAAACTATCTTGTTGTGAGTTATATCAATTCATAACATTAACATACATGTGAAAATTCATAGAAACATTCATGAAAGTAAATTGACACATAACACAAAATATGATATTGCAGAAAAATCCTGTGAGGAAGTAACAACTACGGTGGGGATGACACCCACAAAATCTTCACTATCTACAGATTGGAAGGGGCTAGTTAAGGCTTATAATTTGATCACTTTTGATGATCTACCCTATTAGGAGTATCAGTGGAGACTTTTTAAAGTCTAATCTATTAAGAGCTTTAGCAACACTATTGAGTGTGCACTCGGTTAAGAGATTTGTTGTTGGATGGTTAAATCCACCTTCCTTGAAAGGATTTTTACACTTCTCTCCACTTGTTAGAATGATAGTATATTACAAATTGACCTGGTAAATACAATCTCATATTTTTGATGCAGATCCAATTTAGTTTACATAAAAAAATTATCACCTAATTGTGATTGAATAATACCTTTGATTCTTGGTATGCTCTGTACTTGGCTCTTGCTAACCAAATTAACCTTTTTATCTCCTTATTCTTGAAACTCTCAATCTAATCCATAGATGTGCTGTTGTAGGAGCACCTAGGTAGGGAGAATGATGCAATGTGACCTAGTGGTTCTTTGATGTTTTGGCTTGTAGTGGTTCTAGCTGTAACCACCTAGATTTGGTTTGCTCTGACCATAGACCCTATTTTCCCTAATTGTGATCATACCCCCAATTATGTCATGACAATGTTACATTGGCATAATTCATTTTAAATCAGATTTAATGTCCTAGGTGATTTTTATCACTAAATTATTTTAACTACTTCGGCCATACAATTCAAGTCAATTCAAACCAATCAAAACAAATCAATTTCAAAAAATGGCTATATTATTTAATCATAAAGGAATTAAATGAACCTCAATATATCTTATCACTTGCAAATGAAAGCATTCCCCTAGCCTAATTAATTTAATTAAATTGGCTATAGTCCTATTGATTATTAAAATGCAATTAAAATCTTAAATAATTAATATTCCTATTTTTGAATGAATTAAATAAGTTTTATTCATTTCATTAATATTCCTCTAGACCCCCAACCTAACCCACTTCAACCACTTTGACCATGGGTCCGAACCTATCCCAACCCATTCACCCTTGCTAAATCTAATTCTAATCCTAATTCTATCCTAACCCACCTCCTAGTGTTGTCACATTCCAATAAGGAGTGATTACGAGCTCAACCCACTTGAGAAAGTCAACTTTCTCAAGCTTGACTTCCTCTAAGGACCAACTTGCCATGTTTGGCCTTACATCCCTCCCCATGCCTCATAAATGGTTTCATTAATGTCTCATTAATAAATATTCTTTTATGCCCATCCCTCATTAATGCCCAAGGCATTAATCCCTCTTACACCTCATTAATGAGTTTTACAACTCCATTAATGCACCTTGTCCCCCTCTCTCTCCTAGTTCTTCTATAAATAGAATGAGTTTTTGAGCACAAATAAGCCTATAATTTAGATTGAAAATAGATTGTTATGCTGTTAGGATTTAGATAGTTTCATTTTTACTTCATAGTTTCATTATCATGCATGGTTATAATGTTTATTTTTAGAGATAATATGCATGCTTAATGATTAAATAGTCTATTTTTAACTCAAATCTTTCATGCTAAGTCGTATATGTCACTAATAGTAGCATAATATGAGGGCTGTTATATTGCTTATCATACTCTTCTTAGTTAGAAAGCAATAGGTCAATTTTAGTGCTTTATATGCTCTTCTAACCATGTTTTACACTATTGCAATGATCTATTGAAGTGTTGTATCGTAGGTAACAGGTGAAATATTTTACACATACATTTCTGGATCCCACTGTGGGGCCTAATTCTTGATTCGGCCTCATCTTAACTCTATTTTCACCAATCTATCCTCCTAGTTTTCAGGTTCAAAGTCACTTCTGGTCGTTCTCGCTCACATCTGGGATACGCCATCACATCAAAGAAACCTAGGCTCACATCCAAGATTTCCTAGGTCATTTTTAGTTTAGGATCACATCTGGTAGACACTCTGTCGTATCTGGTAACACAAGGTTGTATCTGGTTTTCTATGTCATATTCTGCATTTCTAGTATTGTATCTGGTAGAGATTTTTGTGTACTTAATTTTCTAATCTCTAATGCTTAACCAGTTGTGTTTTTGGCATTTTGACAGCCTAACTAGTGGTTACAAGTCTCGGATAAAGATTTGGAAGACAATAATACTAACGTGTGTGGTTGCAGGGTTTTCAACTGATTTCACATACTAACCCCTTTTTCAAAAAAATTTACACTTAAATACCATTTTCTCAAACATGTCTTAAAACAACTAGATTACTATGCTCTTTTCCTTTAAGGGAAAACTAGAAAATCAGACATTAATTTAGAAATTTGTGAAAGAATCTAGGGGGTAAATGAACAAGAAAACTCACATTGTTTAATTCATTTGGAATTAGAAATTGAACAACTCAAAAAATTTAACACTATGGGTTAATTGAACAAACTCATTATCTAAATTTTTGAAATAGAAATTGAACAAGCAAATAATCTTAAAAATTATGGATAATTGAAAAACACAAATTTACTTTCAAGAATTCCGTTTTTCCTAAAGTTGGAACATCTTAAATTGAGCACAACATTGCTTGAGGGAACAAACTGTTTGCTTGAAACTGTTTTGGGAGAAAATGGCATGGATTAGGAGAGTATGCTCTTCTTCTTCAGAGGAATTAGAAATCTAGATGTCCTACACTTGCCAATCCTTTGTATTCTTATTTAATAGTAGAGGGCCTACCGATTGACGAAAAATCTCCTAGGAACGACCCAAGTGAGGACATGTTCTATGCCAATCCTTCCAACTCACTATAAATAGTTTCTTCCTCATAGGCTAAAGCCTCAGAATATGAAGCCAATTTTGTTCTTGGAATTTTGACATCATTCCTTGAACATGCTTGGGTATGTGTAGAGTGGTGCCACTTGATTCTTGCTTGCGAGACTACACATATTTGAGTACTCATAGGGCTATACACCTCAATTTTTCCTTGTGCAATTCCATTGGGGATGGTTTCGAACAGATTGCCCCATCATAAACAAATGAACTTCATAGACAAACTACCCGATTAATCCCCGAAAGGGTGATAATCCTTGTGCAAGAAAAAAAGTAATTTCCTAAAGAAACTTGTCATATTGTGCCCTCACTTGCATTTGGAGTCAGCTAATACAACATTATGACTGGAGCCATTGCATGCTTGGTGATGGCTATATTCTGATTAGCATTTGAGTGTGTACCTAAGTCAACAAGCAAGAATTTTCATCCTCCACCTAGAAAATAGGGCACAAGGATGTGTTTGTTCACTGCTTAACAATGCAACAATGCTTGATGTAACTCAAAATCATTAAAAAAGATAACATCTTCAAACAAGAAAAAAATTTCAATCCTGGGTCTACGCATATGTTTTTCACCCACTGATAGGTCTCAGAACTCAATCTGCAAATGTACGAACTTCACACATTTCCAAGATGAATTTTTCAAAAATGACAAAATCTGACAGAGACAACAGAAAATCATATCCTGGATTTCCTAGCTCACATCTAGTATCCTGGCTCACATCTAGTATCCTGGCTCACATCTGGTCAACACATAATCTCATCTAGGGTTCAAGCTCTCATCTAGGGTCATCAAAGCTCGCATCCCGTATTTCTTGGCTCACATATAGGAGCTTGCATCTAGGATAGTGGGCACTTGAAGGATAGTTTCATAGGAAAAATCAATTGATTTGGACACCCTTTTTGCTCTTTAGTATGTCCATGTTGTCTTTTATGGTCTCCCAATTGCTGTGTCAAAACAATTTTTTAGACATCTACCTTGCATGTCCTGTCAGTTTGTTGCAATCTGTCTCAATATGTATGGTCTATCCACTTCTTACAATAGCTTGGTTCCTAGCTCACTATCAGGGCACTCTAACCCTTTGACACTGTAATCATTTACTTCCACAAAAACACAAATGATACTTCCACCTAGACACACCCACTTGAATGATTTGAGATACTACCTGAAACTATCAGGAAACTTTGATGAAGTTGAGATACAGATACATGGTTAACACAAGACACAACAAGTACATGTATAAAGGATTGAAATTACCTCCTAAATCACTCCACTTTCAGCGAGAAACATCTCACAGTTCCCTACTCAATCTAGACTCTCCAGAAATGGAGAGGTCCACTCATGGATGGAGTGAGGCTTTCGCCGAATATGACAATAGAAAAAACCAAAAGGACGAAGATATCGATGAAGAAGAAGAACCCACATTTGAGTGTCACATATTTTAATCAGGTAGTAAGGAAGACATCACTAAAGAAGAGTATAATAAACTCAAATAGATCAAGAAGTTCCAAAAAGCAATGGAAAAGATGATTGACAAAGATAAAGAGAAATATTTTCTCCATCTAGCATCGACTGGAGTAAAGTTACCCAAAGATTATGATGTGGAACAACTAAAGGAGAAAGAGGCACCAAATCCTATTCTATTCTTTCCAAAAAACTTACCTTAATGGAAAAGGAACTTGAAACTCTCAAGCAAGAGAAGGCTAAACCCAAAACGAAGTCCTCTATGGACTACATTTGTCCATTTTCTTTCGACAAGAGTATAACTATGTTTCCATTCCCTCCCAATGTGGAAAGGCCAAAATAAAACAAGTATATGAGAGAGACCGATCCACATGACCATGTTCAAGAATTTTTTTGCTCTTAGCATAGAGTACATGCATGAACCTACTTACCTCATGCAACTTTTTTCTGGAAGTCTAGGAGACAACACCATGGAATGGTTCTCAAAACTTACACCTAAGGTCAAAAATTTTGAGGAGTTAATACAATAGTTTATCCAATATTACTCCTATAATATCCAACATGATGTGACTATGATGGATCTATGCAACACTAAATAGAAGAATGGCGAATCCTTTACTCACTTTCTACAATGGTGGAGGAAAATCTTTGCACGGTATTCAAGAGCCATTCCCAAATCCAAGAAGATGGAAATCTTTGTCAATAACTTAGTTCCTAAATTTCACTATGCAATGCAAATGCAATACTCCCCTATCTTTGATAGGATGATCAAGAATGCCATCCGTATCAAAGAAGTTATGGTAAAAAATGGAGAGATCACTCTTCAAAATGAAAACAAACCTAACAACTCCAACTCCAAACCTAAATGGTGGAAGAAAAAAAAAATGTTGTCAATGATGGCATAGTAGACACATCAAATGTTGGTCCTAAACCTGAGGTGTTCAATCTAACTAATAGTATGCAAACAAGAAAAGATGCCAAGGTAACAACCCCCATACCCAAAGCAAACAATGATAATAGCAAAGGTAAGAAATGGACTTCAAAACCTCAAAGAACATTAACTCCTTTGGGAGAACCCCTCAAGGCTATTTTGAAGACACTATTAGACAACAAAGTTCTCATGATCCCAGATTGCAAACCATGGGAACCAATGGTCAAACCAAGGTGGTGGGATGATAATTCTTACTATGTCTTTCACAAGAACAAAGGACACAAGACTAACAAATATCTTAAACTTAAACATGTTATTCAAGACCTCATTGAAGGAGGTAAGATCAAAGTGGAAGGAAAGACTACCAACTAAGATCATACACCATTTATAAACTATTCCCTAACTATGAGAAAGGGGAAGCATCTAAAGGGAAAGGTAATGAAGTCAACTACACCTACTCCAATAATGATAACGTGATCAATATGCTAGACATTTAAACCAAATCAATTAATGTTGTCACAATCAAAGGTGTTTCTTTCCAATCAAATGCAGTGACTCAGAGCCAATCCCAAGTCACAATCAAAGGACCCAATTCCTCCTCAAAACCAACATCAACGTCCAAGGTTCCTATCATTACTATTCCCAAACTAGCAGCAAAAAAAGTGGTTACTATTCCTGCAACAAAGTATGACTTGGTGGACCAATTGCATTGCACCCCTACTAAAATTTCCATTTTTGAGTTGCTTAAAATCTCCACAGTACATAGGGAAATCCTGGAACAAGCCCTACATGCTACAAATGTACCAAAGGACCTTGATATAGAAAAATTCCAAGCGATGGTCAATCACATCTCATCGCCACATTACCTCTCCTTTTCTGAAGAGGATGATAAATAATTGATGCATCCACATAATCAACCCCTCCATATTGAACTCCTCACTCATAAATCTCATGTTAGACACGTATTGATAGATGGAGGTGAAGGATTAAATATTTATACCCTTAATCTTATCAGGAAACTGGGTCTCTTAGAATAAACCATTGACTCTAGAAGTAAAATCACAATTAAAGCTTATGATGAGGAAGAAAGATCCTATAAAGGTCTTATTGTTCTACCCATAAGAGCCAGACCAATTGGAAGGAATGTTGTATGTAAAGTTCTGGATCTACCCCTAGCTTACAACATATTATTAGGGAGACCTTAGATTGACGAAATGTAAGCCGTGCCATCTACTTACCACCAGTGTATCAAGTTCCCACATAATGAGGTGGAAGTAACAATTCCTGCAGATGCTAATTATACTTGCAACAATATCAAGGTAGGTAGTATGATTCCACATAACAAGGAAGCTATGGATGAGATTTCTCCTGAGAATACCAAGGACATAGTTATGAAAAGCTTCAAAAAAACCTTAAAACTTGAAGAAACAAGTATGGGAGAATACAAGATGGACATGACTCTGTCATTGACAAAATTACCAATATCACCAAGATCCTATGGAAGACCCTCCTTGTCATTCACACCTATTGCATTTAAAGATCCATAAATACACAAAGTAACTAGAATGGTTAAGGCATCGACATCTTCTTTAGATAACACGGAAGAACAGGCAGTCTTGGATTGGCTTTACAAAGGAGAACCGATGGAAGATGAGGTCAAGCATGTGGAAATATCCCTAGAACAATATTGTAAAGGATATGACCCCCTCAATAAAATGGGATACAAAGGAAAAGGACTTCTAAGCAACATAGGAAGAGTAATTATTGAGCCAGTGTGCATGTGGATTTCAGGAATACCAGAGATAAAACAGGACTAGGTTTTAAAAATGAATATGAAAAACCTACTTCAGAAGATAGTCTGATCTCTGACAAAGGGAGTGATGAAACATAAGAGATAGGACTAGAACCATGGTCCTATGAAATATTATTACATATTGGCATAGAAAATCCTGACTATCAAGGAGAGAACTATGTACCAGGGTAAAAGTACAAAGTTGTGTCACACTTTTATAAAGGAAAAGGTCAACAACACACAAATTTTTTAACTTTAACGACATAAAAATGGCATTTATGTTTAAAATTTGGAGATGATGTAAACTAATGAAATGTGTAAAAGTGGATGAAGTTTATGCCTATAATTTTTTTAATTTTTTTTGAACAATAATTCACATAGTTTTTAAATTTTTTAAGTTCATTTTTTACTTGCTGAAAAATTCTGAAAAACGAGGGTCTTGTTCGCAACAAAAAAGTATATGCAAATAATCTTTTTTTCCTTTGATTTAAAAATATGTCATAGATAAAATGTATAGCTAGTGCTTAAAAGAAGAAAAATTAGTTTTCAATGTATATTTTCTCTAATATAACTACTCAAAGTCGAACATACCTGAAATCGACAGTTTTCATCTCGCGTCAAATTTCCCCTATCAAATCCACACCATTCAGAAAATAAATTACACTCTCTTGAAGCTAACTCTATCCTCTAGTGTTAAATATAAATTTTTAAATTTTTTTGATAAGCTTTACTATTTTTTTCTTTTTATGAAGCATCTTGTTCTCGAATGTTAAAATACCTACTTGGAGTATTTTGAAATTATAATATATTAAATATAATTAAAATATTATAAAAATTATATGATGATAATCTTGACTCTGTGTTCTAAAAAAGGGTATTTTTATATTTGTAAAAAAATATCATTAAAAAGTGTAAGAGTTATTGAAACATCGCTTTTCTAAAATAATTTTATTTCTTTAGTAATTGTTATAAAACATGCTTTTAATAGATATTTCCAATTGGAAAAGGTGAAGAACTTATCTAACTTAGCTAGAATGAATCTAGCTAGACCATATGTTTGACAAAAAATAATTTTAGTTAGAAATACTCAAATTCAGCTATGCTGATAAGTTGTCCTGAAATGTGACATAGCTTTGTGCTTTTACCCACCAAGCTTTGAAGTGCCACAGGACCTTCACATCCCTTTGTTACCACAACCTCCTATTCAAGAGGTAGGAGACACAACAATAGGTGGTTCAGAGGTACCATTGATAGAAATAGCTATAGAGAACACACCCTAACAACAAGATTCACATCCTAGCTAGGGGAAATTAGTCACGATCACACATGTCCTTGATATACCATACTTTGATCCATAGGTGGCTAATCGGGTACATCAGATAACTATTACAAAAAAATTGAACTGATCTGATGATGAAGTAACTAACTCTCATGATTATGAATGGGATGAGCTATTTTTCCCCATAGAGGACATTGAAATAGATGTGGTCCACATGTTTGCAGCACCATCAACACCTAGCGAGTATCCTAACACTACTCCCAATAATAGTGATAATCCTGAAGCAGAGGAAGAGTTCCTTCCCCCAATCATTGATGGAGAGACTAGTGTTCTCATAAGTCTAGAAGAGCTTCAGAGGTGACAAGAAAGAAGCCTCCTTTTATAGAGAGATGATGATGAAATTTCTACTAACGATTCACTAGATTTTGGTCCACATATAACTAACAACAACCCTTTTAATGATGATCTAACTCTTATTGATCTAAACATCGATGAAATTAACTTAATAGGACATGTCATGTCAGTTAATAATCTTGATGCTAACGCAATTTTTTCCTTCCCAGAGTCTGACTCCTTATCTTTGATAAACCCAGACCTAATTGATTGGGCTAATACAAATCCTACTCCTATCCTTAACTTTCCAAATGATTACACCTTGGCTTGCTATCTAAACACGTGTGAACCCTACCCTTCTTCCACCAATGCAAGGAGCGTGAACATGTCACATCAGGATATCAAGTTTCTCAGTCAAAAATTGAAAAAGAAAAAGTAAAGGGGAACTGATGGTGAAAACCATATTGTGGTAGTATCAGATCCTAAAATAGTAAAAACAAAAGACATATCAGATGGTGAAAACCTCTTAGAGGTGCCAAAGGATGAGATTATTTATATCCTCCCCAAGCACTTTCAAGAAAGGTCTTCAGTTCTGATAGAACCAACACAACCAGTTAATCTGGGCACAATTGACAATCCTCAAATCATCCACCTAGCACAATCTTTGTCAGAAGAGGAAAAGACATAGTTCACTAAGTTCCTGAAAGTGAAGATGATCAACTTTGCATGGTCTTATATAGATATGACTGGACTAGATCTTGAATTAATAATGCACCACTTGTCAATAGCTGCTGGGATCAAACCCGTAAAACAAAAACTTAGAAAGATGCATCCTCATGTTGCATTGCTAGTAAAAGCAGAGCTAGAGAAATTGTTGAAAGCTGGATTCATTAGAGTCATTTCCTATGTAGGATTGATCTCCAATGTGGGACCCAGTATCTAAATTTGATAAATCTATCAAGATATGTACACAGTTCAGAGACTTAAACAAGGCATGTCTTAAGGATGACTTCTCACTTCCTAATATTGATATGATCATAGACCTCATAGTAGGATACCAAATGTATTCACTAATGGATGGTTTCTTGGGCTATAATAAAATCAAAATTGCCCCTGAGGATCAAGAGAAGACTGCATTTACATGTGCATGGGGCACCTTTTTTTGGAATGTCATGCCATTTGGGTTAAAGAATGTAGTGCTACATATCAAAGAGCAATGACTACTATATTCCAAAATATGATGCATAAAAACATGCAGGATTACGTGGATGACACCTTAGCTAAATCCAAAGAAAGGAGCACTCATATTGATGATTTATGAAAGATATTGGATCATATGGAGAAATTTTGACTTCAACTCAATCCAAAGAAATATTCCTTTGGGGTCCAATCATGAAAGCTCTTAGGGTTTATATTTTGAGCGAAGGGAATTGAGGTAGATCCTACAAAGGTCAAAGCTATACTATAGATGACCGCTCCATGCAACATCAGTCAAATGAGGATATTACAAGGGAGACTTCAATCAATCAGGAGGTTCATGTCACAACTTACTAATAGAGCACAACCCGTTACCATATTGCTACATGAATGGGTCACCTTCAAATGGGATGAACACTATGAAGCCAAATTTAGAGAATTAAAAGAGTACCTAGCTACTCCTCCTATTCTTATGGCACCCATTCATGGAAAGCCATTACTCCTATATATTTGAGCTATAACTACATCACTAGAATTATTTCTAGCACAAGAGAATGAAAATAAGAAAGAAAGAGAAATCTACTACATCAGTAGAACACTAGTCTCCTATGAGCTCAATTACAACATTATTGAGAAAGAATGCTTAGCAGTTGTCTTTGCATCACAAAATTTGAGACATTACATGCTATCACATATAGTGAGGCTCATTGCAAAGGAAAATCCTTTGAAGAATCTTCCAAGCAAGAAAACATTAACAGGTTGATTAGCAAAATGGGTCCTCATCCTGAGCAAATTTGAAATTGAATACATGGACCAAAGAGCTATTAAAGGACAAGTCATAGCAGATCAATTAGTTGATTCACCTCTCTAAGATGACGAGCCTTTAAGGATTGAGTTCCTTGATGAAAAAATTATGCATCTAACTGAGTATCCATGGAAGATGTACTTTGACGGTTGTTGCACGCAACAAGGCTCTGGAGCAGGGGTTCTTTTCATAACTCCTCAAGGCTACAAAATACCAAAGTCCTACAAATTGATGTTTCCATGCACAAACAACATTTCTAAATATGAGGCACTGGTAAACAGTCTTAAACTTGCTATGGAGTCAAATATTATAGAGTTACATATGTATGGTGACTCCCAGCTCATTATCAATCAAGTCAATGGAGATTACCAAACTAAGGATGAAAATTTGATACCCTACAAGCAACTAGTGGATGACTTAAATAATTAGTTTGTCTTCATCATGTTCCAGCAGATACCTGGAATAGAGAACAAGGCTGTAGATGCTATGAGTACATTGGCATCCATGTTACAACTAGAAGAACATCAATTCCTCTATGACTTCTTGGTGGAAGAACTATCCTATCCTACCTTTGATACCCTTGAATATCAAGTAATCTGTGCTTTGAACACCCCAGACCAATCTCGGTATGCTAATATCATTGCCTATCTAACTTACCAAACCATTCCTAATAATATATCTAGAAATAAGAAAAGAGCCCTGATTAGGACAACATCACGCTATGTCCTCATAAATAATAAGTTATATCGATGAGGTCTTGATGGTATGCTTCTTAGATGTTTAGAACTTGAAGAGTCAGATTGCGCATTAAAAGAAGTCCACAAAGGTGTATGTGGATCACATTCAAACAACTTTTCACTAGCAAAGAAACTGCTCAGAGTAGGCTATTACTGGCCTACCATGGAAAAAGATGCTATTCAATTTTCCAAACCATGTCATAAATATCAAAGAAATGGAAATCTCATCCATGCTCCTTCCAGAGAACTTCTAACTTTCATTACACAATGGCCATTTCAGCAATGGGCCTTTGACTTGGTTGGACAAATATATCCTAATTCTTTAAATAGACACAAGTTCATCATTACAACCACTAAGTATTTCACGAAGTGGGTCAAGGTCATTCCCTAATCAAAGCCACTGGAAAATAGGTGGCTATGTTCATTCTAAACTACATTATCTGTAGATATGGGATACCTTCTTCAATTGTAACAGACAATGGGGGCCAATTTAAAAATCAAGACATTGATGACCTTTGTGAATAGTTCCACATCACTCAACATTTCTCCTCAATCTATTACACTCAAGGTAATGGACAGGCTAAGGCATCTAATAAGAATATTCTTAAGATCCTACAAAGAACTGTGAGTAAGTCTGGCAGAGACTGGCATCTACAACTGAATTCGGCACTATGGGCCTACAGAACAAGCTTCAGAACACCAACTAGAGCCATGCCATTGGCCCTAGTCTATGGCGCTAAAGCAGTACTACCTATTGAGGTTGAAATCCCATCTTTGCCGATATATTTACTAGGTCTTGTTATTAATGAGCAATACCGCATCGATAGGGTAAATTGTTTAGACCTACTGGATGAGTGCAGAAAATAGGCATTTGATTAGCTGAAGGTGTACCAAGAATGCATGTCCAAAGGATACAACAAAAAGGTCAAGCCATGACAATTTCAAGTGGGGGATCTTGTCTTAAAGGAGAATCCTAAGAACTAGCCTAACAGAGAACAAAAAAGAAAGTTTGAACCTAACTAGTTGGGACCTTATGTTATCACTATTGCTTTTGGGATAGGAGCTTATCAATTGGCTACACCTAAGGGAGATGTTCTTCCAGATCCTATCAACACTTTTCATTTGAAGCGGTTCTATGCTTGATGTTTGGCTAGCAGAGCCTGTACAATAAATAGTTCTCAGAAAATACCAAAAACATTCTGAAAAATTGATCCTAAAGAAATCTCAAAATAGTGGAAAAAGTCCTGAAGAAAGGTATCCTTGGTGAAAACATGGAAAACAGGCACCTTGGTACTACAAAAACATTCAAAAAAGAAAAACTAGAAAAAAAATTGAAAAAGAGAAAGGTATCCTTGATGACAACTTGGTAAAACAGGCATCCTAGTAGTAAAAAGAATGAAAGGTCCATCTGAGTGGTGAAAACCTAGCATTTAGGCATCACTTGTATCCTGCACTTCATATATCAATGCATTACTGATACTAAGCCTTCACGATTACACCTGTGCTAAAGTTGACTTCGTTTCCTTATGAAAATCTTATCCTTTCTTGGGATTTGTCAGTATTCCTATCTTAGGGTCAAGTCATTTTTCACTGGGGGCATCTTTGCCACTATGATAGGTTGTGTCTACTAGGTCATCATAGGATGTTTTGTCTTGTGACACAATGATACTCGATACATTCACTACCACTATCACTTTCATGAAATAAGGATGACACAAACATTGCACTAATATGAACGGTGTTCCTATGACCTACATTCGATTGCAAACAGGAAAATGTTATACATAGACATGGAACACATATTTGCTTGAATTCTGACATTTGATTGATGAATCTCTACTGCACCTGAAAACTAAATCAATAGTATTTCTCAATACTACCTAAACACAGTTTGATCTTCATTTGATTATGACTCTTTTATGTCCTGATGATGTCTTACTTAGGGGCATCTAAGCAGTTATAAGTTTTCTTTGATTGATTCACAATTGATGGTTGTTATGTCTTCTGAGTTACTCCATGATGTCTACACAAAGACAAAGAGTCACAAGGATAGGGGACATATCATTTTATTGGTTTTTTGTATATGGTGATTGTCCCAAACCATCCTAAAACTTTCACCTAACTTGGATGTTTATGGTAAGAGCTTCCGACATGAGTGGATAGCTGCATATATCTTGATCTTTGTTATGTGTAAATTACGGTGAGGTTGGAACAATTTCCTTGTCCATTTTCTAAATATGATTCTCACTAAGGTATACGAAGCATAATGTACCCAAGGATATGAATTTTCAAGGTCATTACGGGTCCAATGTCTTTCCTTACACAGATTTTGATATAATAAAAGGAAGGTGACTATTTTTGTTATCGTGGCTTCTATGCCTTGATGCCTAAGTCTATTTCTGACATTCCAATAAAAAATAGTATTCATACTTTCATAATATCAGTGGGTATTAGTGATTATTGTACTACCAAGTGGTATCCATTCTGAAAAGTGCCCAATGATGATACGAATGTTACAATATCTTCAAATCAATGACAAGCCCTAAGAGTCTGCATGTAGCTGCATTTAGGGATTGCATGATGCATTTTGAAAGCAATACAAGCATAAGAAATTTGAGCTCAAAAATTATTTCTATTTTCTTTTGAAAACCAAGTTAATTACCTCAATCCAATATTACTAATATTAAATATTGTTGCACATCCATAGCATACATTTTTCCTTCATTAAAAGGAGACAGAAAGAAAATCCAAAAAAACAAGCATTTATACATCACATTTTATTTTACATCCTATGTGCATCCATACATTTACTTGCATAAGAAAAAAATCAAAAACATATATTTTGCATATTCACATAGTCTCTTTTGCCACATATTTATATCAGTGATAAATCCAAACATGCATAAATGATGTCCTCATCTAAATCTAACTCATCATACAACCGAGATATAATCACATGTGCAAATAAATCTATCAAAGAAAAGGGAACTCATGAATCATGTCAGAATCAGAAACAACTGCATTAGGTATATATATCAACATGGTACAAATCAACAAAATGACACAAATCTCCACAAAGAGTATCATAGTACACAAATGAATCAGATATACATATATCAAGGTGTCAATAATACAAAATAATGGCCTCACAGGGCTTTGGATATACAAAATGATCTCACAAAATAGTATAAAAATATATGTATTAGCTCTGGCCTCCCCCCTCTCCCTGATTTGGAGGAGGGGGAGGTGGTAGAAATGGAGGTGGCAGAGGCATCGCTCCCTCAAAATGTTGGGTTACCCGTGAAACTAAAAGTGCTCTCTGGCCCTTTGGAACTGCACCATGGTATAAAGCAAAGTAATAAGCTTCTCTCTTTCCCTGGTGAGTGGCTATACTGGCCTGGGCATCTCTCTCCACTCTAAGCATATCACCCTTTCTATCCTACTTTTCCCTAAGGCACTCTAGCTATTTGTCCCTATCTGCAAGCAATGAATCTGATATAGAAATCCTGGAATTAGTTGTCATAAGCCTACCCTCTAAAACTATGATCTATGCCCTAAGATGCTCTCTCTCTTTCTCACACTGAGATAAAGGATCTCCATCCCTACCAGAGCCCCTATTGGAATCATGTCCTGAGGCTCTATCTTGTGATCTATTAGGATGCCTCTGATGTTGCTACCTCTGCTGGCTTTGCAGCTCCCCTATAAGTAATGGACCTGGATCTCTTCGAGGATCAACAAACTTGAATCAGGTGTGCCAACCCTCTCCACTACCACTAGTTACATCTACATGGCCACCCACAACACCACCACCCCTATCATCTCCACTGTCATCCCCCTCACCTGGAGGAGGATGTCTCCCATCTCTACCCCCATTTCTCCCTCCATGTCTGTTAGCACCCCTATCTCTCTGAGTTCCCCCTCTCTCTCTGGCGAGATGATCATCTAGATCATAATATATCAGCTCCTCTATACAGGGAATGACCTCCTCAGGAACTGCAAATCGAGGAAATGGATGTTGAAGCATCTCTACTGTATATCCATCTGAGAAGCCTACATCTGCAACATCAAGATGGAGATCCCAATCTACTCCAACCATGTCTCTGATCTCCTAGTGGGTGGTCTCATAACTTAGCTAGGCATCCCACAATGGTGCCTCATCACGAATCTGCGTATATACAATAATGTCCTGTGTCTTGCCTTGCTGTCGACCATACTGTCTCAAAACTTAGGTATGAATGAACTACTCTACAATATATCTGGTCCTCCCAATAAGGTACCTACTCTAGAACAAAAATAGAACATGTCAGGCATCTGAGGTCCACTCCTCACAATCTAAGTATGGTCGCTAGACTACCTTTGTCATATGATCAATAAACCTCCTCCAATACTCTACCTTGCCCAGATAAGGCTGCCGAATAAGACCTACATACATATATACATAAGCCTGATCAGGTGCATGCTGGCTATCTACAATGGGTCATGTCATAGGGATGTGCTCCCAGCCCTAGATCTGAAGAATCAAAATACCCACAGTCATGCTCCGGGTGTAATGGTAAACAATCTCAAGAAGCTTGCAGTACATATGGGATAGGATACAACTACCCCATGCAAATCTCCATCTATGGATGACCATATGCTCCAACATTTCCACACATCCTACGAGGAACCCATGCTATCCTCTATATGGCATCAAGATGCCACTAATCAAGCTTGCTAAATATATAAATAATCGATCATAATGAACACACATATAATCCCATGAGAGGTATCTTCGATCGATGGTATCATCCTAGAAATATTGATGCGCTGCACCAATCGCTACGGCAGAAGTCACCTTAAAGCACATCTCACGGCCCATGATGGGAACACGCAGTATGCGCCATACATCCTCAGGAGTGACTGTCATCTCCCCAGTCGAGAGATGGAAGGTGTTGTGCTCTGAGTGCCATCTCTTGGCAAGAGCAGTCAACAACCCCCGATTTACCCCTATATCGGGTAAACCAATCAAGTATCGTAATCCACAATAGATCACTATCTCCTGCTCATCATATGATAAAAGTCTGGACAGGGCAAGCACACAACCTGGATATGTACCTCAGAAAGTGACTACCTTAAAATTTTCTTGTTTTAGCACATCAAAATATAAATCAGTATTCGATGATGTAGCCTAATGATCAGCTAAGTGATTCTGGGTCTACAGCAGACAAATAGTTCAAAAATGGATAAGTTTCTAAGTCTTAACACGAGATGTGAGCCTAGAAAATTAGGGTACGATCTCTTTTTCTAGATACAATCTTGGAAATACAGGATGCAATAGACAATGCTGGGTGCAACCCCAAAAATACAAGATGCGACCGCAAAAATGGGTACAATCCTGAACAAACAAGGTACGACATAAATTGGATTTTTATACTAAAATGAGGCTAAAAAAAGAATATTCAGATGTGATCCAGGAAATATTGGATGTGACTCAGAAATTTGGGAGACTAGGACGCGATCCAAAAAAAAATGGGATGCGACGCGGGTTTAGTAGGGTGCAATATGAAATCCTAGATGTGACCCATAATTGAAGGGATATAAAAGATGTAAAAATGCATAAAAATTGAAATTGCAAAATCCACAAGGTATTTTTCTGAGTACTTACCGGAGGTCCATAATTGGCCGGCCACTGATGTTGACGTATGAGCTCAAAATGATGTTTCTGCACGGGGACCACCATCTTCTCTGCAGAGCTCTCAAAATTACTATGGATAAAAGTGAAAATGAATAGTAATATTGTAATTTTTGAGATATATGTTGGCCTTTTGAGCTATTTAGGGGTTCCAAAACTCCTCCCAGGCAATTTAAGCTCATTTTGTTCCTCTTCTAATCAATCGGGAACAAAATCAAAGTAAGATTTATCATTATGCTGACAGTACAAAGGTGATCTCCACTGTCAAATCCCTGATCTGTGACATGGAAAATGAGCCAAGGAAAGGTGATACCTAAAAGGAAAGTCTGGACATTCAAACCCGATTTAAGAAAGATGCTACTGAAGACAATTTACAAGCTCACTTTTTCGCACAAATAGTGAAGGTGCATCAAATCACTTTTTCATGGCATGAATTTTTTTTGCAAAAGCTCCTGAAAATGCAAAATTGCTCCATCTGTTCCACAAATCCGTCAAATTATAGAGTTCATTATAAATCTTGGTCTGACATCAATTAATGAATCTCACCACTCCCATTTTTCTGTAATTAACTTGGTACTCGTGTGTTTATTCTTAAACACACACTCTTTTTCATTTCTTCTACTCCATTCTTTCTTGCCCTAATTTCTTCTTGCAAGTGATTCATTCTTTTAATAGAGAGATTTTATTCTTTTCCTTCGATTTCATTCCTGAGGGGGCATGATCACACTATCATCAATAAAATTTTTGCTTGAAACAACATAAAAAATGACTTCATTATCAAACAACTAGGGGCACAAAAGTTTCCTTGACTAAGTTGAAACTATTGGATAGAAAGATTTGGTTCTCCTAAGATGGATATCTTATGTTTCCTCATTTTAAAGGATTCTTACTAATCTCCTAGTAGCTTCATACTGACTTTTGGACAACAACGAAGTTCGAAATCAATATTATCAATCTTTCGATGACAATGAAGTTTAGGATTGGTGTCTTTAAAATCTTTTATTGTAATACCCACTCATGTTTTGATTTTTAGTTTGTGATGTCGTACTCTTTTAGGGATTGGTTTAAGTTGATTGGCCAAATTAGTTTAGGCTACTTTCATGAGAGCTACTATTCTTTCAGTTGATGGTGATTATTGATTATGATGTTATGGATATTATCATGATGTGATGATTTAGGTTTTCATGATGTTGTACTTACCCCATACTTGTATGTGTATGGTTATCATGTTTATTATATCTGTTTGCATGTTTTTGTGATAGAGGATGGAGACATAGTTACATGTGTGTTCTTTTGATGACAGGATTGCAGGTACAGGGCATCGTCTTCCCTAAATTGGCAGGCGTGAGCGTGCCCATAAATATTCATCTCAATGGTAAAGAGCGGAGGTAACATATAGATCTAAAACCCTAACGTAAGCCTAATCATCCTAATGTTGGATGAGTTTCAGTATGACTACCCTATTCAGATTTTCCTAGTTGACAGGAATTCGAATATCTCTTCCCAGAGTATGTGCATTTTGCATGTGATTGCTTTCAGGTGATTTATTAAATTTTGAGTGTTTTCCTATGTTTAATGATTTAATGGATTATAGTTGAATTAATTATTTAATTATATCCTATGTTTATTTAAAAAAATTAATTAAATTCAAATATTTGAATATTTTGATTTAATTAAGTATTTAATTGAAAACTATAGTAAATGTGCTTATATTATTAATTAAATAATTAAATATTTGGTTGCATGTATTATTGTGACATAAATATTTAATCTATTTAATTTAATATTTTATTAATTACATGTGCATGAATGTGTTGAAAAAGTATTTTCAAATTTAAATATCTCAACTTGGAATTAGGAGTCAAAGTTGAGTTGTGGCAATAAAGAATATTTTAATTATTTAATTTGGATTTACTTTCAATTATAAGTTGAGTTATTTTAGGGATTGAATGGGGAGTTGACATGAGGGTTTTCACAATTAGGAGAAGTTGATTCTCTTTAGGAGAATTCTCCTCTCATTTCCCTCATAACAGATGTTTGGCAATTTGGAGAGCTCTTGGTGATTTGGGGATTTTTTAAGGATTATGGATTGTTGTGGTTTCTTGTAGCTTTGAAGATTACAATTTTTTCTTTCTTGTTTGTGAGCTTGGATCTTCATAGTTTCTAGATTTGTGGTTGAATAGTGCTTCAAGGGTTTCAGATTCGCTTCCATCTTCAAAGACACATTCCTCCATTTCTAGCATTGGAATCAAGGTAGGTTTCGTTTTCCATGTGTGGTTTGAATTTTGTAAATTTGGGGTTTCCTATGTTGAGTGGATGCATGTTTGTTATTTTGACATTTAAATGGTTTATTATTATTTCTATATTTTTGGGTGTTTATTAGAACCCTAGATCTATCATTTTCATGTTTTATATTTCTTAGCATAGTACCATTATGCTGTCAAAATTTCATAAAAAAGATCCCTTCTAGATCTCTTAGAAATTAAAAAAAATCAATCATGTCTATAGTCTAAACTATAGGGAAAAATAAATATTTAGTTCTTAAGTATTTGCAATGGAAAAAAAAATTAAATTGTTTCAAAAAATTGACTCTCTCTAAAAGTACAGACTGGTGTGACAAAAATGAATAAAATACCCAGAAGTAAAAAAATAGCAAAAGACAAAACAAGAAGAAACCCTTTTACCTTTGGTTAATTTCTGTTTTCGGATTTCATTTAAAAAAATATATATAAAAAGAAAAAATCAAAAACCTAGTAATAAATATTTTCGATTGAAATTTTTTTTTAAAAAATAATTAAATGTTATTTAGGGGAGGTGGGACCCCATCCCCACCATCCCCCAAGGGAATGTGCCACCTATGCAAGATGGGCGGCAGTACCGGTTTGTCCCCACTTGGGGCAGCGCGCTACATGGCACAGGGGAGGTATCGTGGGCCCCACCAAATGCGCTTGATGTGCAAGGGGTGAGCTGCACGGCCCCCCATATTATATGGTTTTTGTTATTTAAAAAAAAAAAGTTAATTAAAATTTATTTAATTTCCTTGTTTTTTTGTTATTATTCTTTATTATTTAATACTAATAGCAATTTAGTGTTAATATCTATTAAAATAGTAATATTAATATTTAATTTTTTTATTTTCTTATGTTATTTATTTAACTTGGAATTACGATATATATTAATGTTTAGTTAAGATATTATTTTAATTTTTAATTAATACATGGTAATTAATTTTAATTGATATGAGTATTAATTTCAATTAATATATTTATCATTATTAATTATAATGTTATAATGGATAGGAATTTTCCAATTAATTGGTATTAGGGATTATCATATATATATATATATATATATATATATATAGTGTAGTTAATTTTGAGTCAATTAATCTACATTATATTAATGTCGTAATGTAATTAATGTACTCTCCTAGATAGATTGATTCAACTAATGTCATGGTTATTTTGATTAATCCATTTAGATGCTAGGGGTAGTTTGAATGGGTTTAATTTTGATGACATTGATTATGTTGGATTAAATCGTAATGCTGGATTTATTAATGGATGTTAAATGAGTTTATTTAATGCATGTGGGTGGTTTAATAGATGAAAATGTGATCCATGTATGTTCATTTTTCAGTCCTTTAGGACATTTTCATTATGTTTCCTTATGGATCTCTTTTGCTAATGTGTTACTTTTGGGGGCATTAGATGACCTAGGATGTATACAGAGGCCGGGGGAAGTGTTTATCATTTTTTTTACTTTATGGTGTGTGTGTTCATGTTATTATCCTAAATTGACCATGTTGACCCTTTCAATTTGTTATATGTTTGTGTACCGATGTGACCATTCTCGATTGTGTGGGATACTGGATTTGGGATACACTAGGGTTGTGACCTATGCTAGATCTATTAAGATCTTTGAGCCTAGGGTAGGTTACCTAAATGTGTAGTAGGGGGTGGCTTGCAATAAGTACCATGTCCGTAAGTGACCACTGGATTGCTTATTGTGGAGTTTCTTTAATAAGTGATAACTAAAGACATATTGAGAGATATTAAAATGAATTAATAAGATGTGTCCTCTCCCATACTTGAGTGCTAGTATAGGCTAAGGTGGTGATGAGAAGATGTTAGTTGCCTTGCGGGGTACCTGACATAGTTAGTGGCCTTGTCAGTATGAGAGGTCATTAGCTCCGTGTATGGTATCTTAGGTGCCAGAATCCACTTGGATTGTCAGGACATAATTTAAGGGTTCGACATACATGATGATATCTTCCTTTACACATGCTAGATTTCCTACGTGTCAGTTGCCTCTGGATTAGTGAGTCTTACCTATCATGATGATTAGTACACCGGATTAGAGATCTATTAGGATCCCTTTCTTAGAGTTTATTCCTTATTGGTTTGTATATCTGAATGGGGTCTGTTGTTATCTCCTCAGCATGGTGGGGTGGACCCTTGTGGTTCCACACGGATGGGTGGTAGTGATTCTTTACCCATTGAGATTTGATGTCCTTGTACCAGGTGCTTGATGGTTCTTTGCAGATGAGCTCTTTATGTTCCTTATTCATTTATTATGTAATTTCATTATTGTAAATCTTGTATTAGAGTATCGCATGTGATACCTAATCTAGAAATTGTAATATTAAGTAGATTAGAGTGATTACCGCATACCTTGCGACATGTGCAGTGGATGTGAGTTTATGGTGGTTTCATGGTTATCCAAGAGGATTGTAATTATGGTTATGTAAGTTGTATTTGATTTATCTGTTCAGATGGAATCTTTTATTATATTGTTAGTTGTGTATTATTTTAAGTAATCCAATATCATGGAACCCTTGAGTCATGTAATCTATGTGAGTGTAAGACATGTGTATAAATGGTGATTGCTTCCGCATTAATGTATGTCTCTATATGTTAACTTTTAAAAAAAAATTATTCAGCACACATAGTATCATGTTCTAGGTTAATCTCTATTGGGTTCCCTGGTGGGGTGTTACATTTGGTATCAGAGCATTAGTTTCTACACTAGGAACTCTGGGAATTGTATGCCCATTAGGTTTTTTCTATCATGAACTTGAAACTAAAACATAGACATACAACATTTGTTTTCAAATTATTGCTTTATGGTTTATTTATTCTTTAGTTTATGTTTCAAGCTATGTGGTGAGATTCGTATGTATCTCTATTTGTTTAAGGAATTATGCCTAAGACACGAGCAGCTAGAGGATGTGGTAGAGGTAGGTCTGGTGTCTATGGGGGAGGTCGGTAGGCTAGCTCCTCCATGAGTGTCAGACAGGAGAGTGGTCGGCATCAGGATAGGGGTGAACAGAGGAGAGAGGATCTAGATGAGTTTGGTGGTTTGAATGCTAGGAAGATCCTTTAGGCTATCCTAGATTGCCTTCCTGAGAGAGCCAGAGTGGAGCAGGAGGAATCTCATCACTCCCATTAGGAGGAGAGATAGAGGGAGAGATCGAGGAGCCCTCATGTGAGGACAGTTATAGTGGATCCTGCAATAGTTGCAGTGAACCACATGAGTGACTTGACGAGAGGAAAGGCTATTCCTTTCAATGGGTAGGAAACTAGTTTAGAGGCAGAGACTTGGTTGATTGCTTTGGATAGAGTTTTCACGATGCATCCCTTTAGTAGTAATACTAAAGAGAGATACACTGTGATGTATTTGACACATTTTGCGGCTATCTGGTGGAAGATTGAGGAACAGAATGTTGGACTCCGTATGGACACTATTACTTGGGTACTTTTTATTGAGAACTTTAGAGATAGGTTCCTATCTGATTAGTGGAGGCAATAGAGAGCTAACGAGTTTCATAATCTTAGATAGCTGATAATGATAGTAGAGCAGTATACGCATCATTTTTACAAGCTCAAGCAGTGTTAGGAATAAGGTGTCTCAACCTTGGATAATTCCTATTCTTATTATTTGTTTTGTAAAATGTATTTCTTGCAAATAATGTAAATTAAGTGTGAGTGTACATGTCTAGTTGGCATGTTGATGTGTCACTCCACTTGATGTGTTAGCATCTTGAATTGTGTGTAGGGAGATCATGGCTGAAACGGTTATGACGGATTCCTATGACACATAAGAGCTATTTCTAGGAGATTTCAATGACAGGTGAAGACATGAAATGACATGTGGCAACTGATAAAGTTGAGTACTATACACTCTTCCAATACTTGATCCCAATGGTGGGGTTCAGGGCATCACCCTAAAAAAAATTTTGGGTTCCTATTTTCTTGGAGAATGGTAAAACCCTAATACGGCTATCTTTGGGAGTTGCCCTAAAAAGGAAAGCACAATAATATCAGATTTTTTAGGGTTATAGGAAAGGATAAAAAAAGAGTGTATTGTTGGTATAATCTGGGGCTACTGGATTTGTCTGTGTGTGTCAATTGTCTCCTAATATAACTTGCATTGCAAGTGTGTTGTAACCGTTGTGTTGAAGATAATACATTGTGCAGGTTTTGGAGTGCTGGGGTTTTTTACCGAAAGGTTTTCCCTAGGGTAAATCATTGTGTCATTCTCTATTTTCTGTATGCATGGTATTTGGTTGCAATATCCTTGTTAAAGTAGTTAACAAATCTAAAATTATAAGGATTTAAAAGAATTTGCACAATACTTTCCTTAAGAGATTAGTGTAGGAAGTTGTTTCCGCACCCGAGTTTCCTTACAAGCAGTACGCTGGTTATAGCGAGGATTTCACACTGACGGTAAAACACTTTGTGTGAGGGATTAGTGACCGCATCATAGGGGACATGAAGCTCTTTGAGCCTATGAACCTATGAGCTATGGTTATTAAAGCCACTCTAGAAGAGGCTAATTTGGCAGCAGGCCATGGGAGTCAATAGGGTGGTCAGGCTATTGGAGCTTCTGGAGCGGGCTATAGAGGGAACTAGTCATAGGGCATTGGGAACTTCAAGAAGCCATCAAGTTATTATAGAGGTAATCAGAACCAGAGCTAGAACCACTAAAAGTAGCAGCAGAAGGCTGCACCTCCTACCCAGAGTGGTAGAAGTTTCAGGAGTGGACAATGTCATAGGCGTAATCAGTCCAACCAGCCAGCTTAGAGCGCATAGCCTAGTGTGAATAGAGGGAGTGTCTAGAAATCTAGTGTGCCCTCTGATGGGAGAGGCAATTTTAGAGGCACGTGATGTTTCACCTGTGGTCAGTTTTGCCACATTGCGGTGAATTGTCCACAGAGAGCACCACAATATTCTACATAGAGGCTAGCAACCTTAGAGCCTACTATACGAGGGGGTTCACATAGAGTGTTTGTAGCCCTAGATCAGAGGTAGGTAGAGCATCAGGGCATAGTCATTGAGACTTCAGGTACTATTTGGGGTACTTCCATTTCTATATTGTTTGATTTAGGAGCGACCGACTCATTTATTCCACTTTTCCTTGTTGAGCATTATGGGATGGTGACTACAAAGAAAGCATTAGGTTGGCAAGTGGAACTAGCCTTAGGGGCTATGGTAGCTACATATTCCTTGGTTTGTGGTTGTGAACTGAACCTAGGGAAGTTCATTACCTTGGTTGACCTTCGTGTGATTCCTTTGGGATCATATGGGGTTGTCTTAGGAATGGACTTGTTGGGAGCTCATGGAGCTCATATCAATTGTAGATGGAAGACCATCCTTTGCAAGGATGATGTTGGCAAGGAGTTTCACATTATGGGGATTCCTTGACCAATATCCCTTCGCATGACATCTGCTATGCAACTGAAGTGATGTATGTGAAAGGGTTGTTGGATGTATACAGTATCTATGTATGAGTTAGATGATATGGAAAGAAAATTCAAAGCACTGGATCATCTTATATTACAGGACTTCATTGATTTATTCCCTGATGAGATTCTAGGTATGCCACTGAAGTGTGACATAAACTTTCATATAGAGCTTGTGCCCGGAGCAGAGCCTATATCTAGAGCACCATATCGTATGGCTACTCACGAGTTGAGTGAGCTAAAGCTGCAGTTAGAGGAGTTGTTGGCAAAGGGGAGCATCCACCCTACTGTTTCTCCTTGGGGAGCATCTATCCTCTTTGTTAAGAAGAAGGATGGATCATTATGCTTGTGTATCGACTATAGATAGTTGAACAAGGTAATGGTCAAAAACAAGTACCCATTGCCACGCATTAATGACTTATTTGATCAGATCAAGGGAGCCAAGGTGTTCTCTAAAATCAATCTTAAGTCAGGATACCACCAGTTGTTGATTGAGGATGCTGATATCCACAAGACAACATTCTGTACACGCTATGGACACTACGAGTTCACAGTGGTTCCTTTTGGGTTGACAAATGCTCCATCGGTATTCATGTGTTTGATGAATGGAGTATTTCAAGAGTACCTTAATCACTTTGTGCTCATCTTCCTGGATGATATAATGATTTATTCTAGATCCATGGAGGAGCATGAAGAACATCTTCGGCAGGTTTTACAGTGCCTTAGGAAGAATCAGCTTTATGCCAATCCGGCTAAGTGTGATTTCTTCCATACTCAGGTACAGTATCTTGGTCATGTTATCTCTGGAGAAGGTATCTTAGTTGATCCTTCAAAGATTTAGTCTATTTTGGAGTGGCCAACACCCACAAATGAGTCTAAGGTACGTAGCTTCATGGGTCTTGTGGGATACTACTGTAGGTTCGTGAAGAACTTCTCTAGGGTGGCACATCCTATTACTTCTGTTTAGTGGAAAGGGAAGAAGTTTGTATGGATAGAGAAGTGTGAGGAGGCTTTTCAGAGTCTCAAGGTGTGTTTGACCAGTGTACCTATCCTAGCCATGCCTGATCTAGTGGGATATTTTGTAGTATGTGCTGATGCATCATTAGGGGGAATTGGAGCAGTTCTCATCCAGGATGTGCGAGTGATTGCCTATGAGTCTCGCAAACTCAAGGATCATGAGCTTAACTACCCTACTCATTATCTAGAGTTAGCTACCATTGTCCATGCATTGGTATGATGGAGACACTTTCTTTTGGGACAGCGGTTTGAGCTTCAAAGTGATCACTATAGCCATTAGTATATCTTTACCCAACCTAATCTAAATAGTAGACATAGAAGGTGGATGGAGTTCCTTTGCGAATATGACTTTGAGATAAAGAATATTTAGTGCAAGGAAAATATGGTTGCAGATGCATTGAGTCACAAGGGACATGCCATTCTAGCCTTGATTCTTAGTGTGGACTTGAGGAGTAGGATACTCCAGTCACTTTCGAGGGATACCTTGTATCAAGAGGTGAAGGTAGAGATAGAGTCAGGGAGACCATTAGAGGGAAGATTCTGTGGATATGTTTTGGAGTTAGATGGTTTATTGCATCATATGTGCCAAATCTATGTACCACCATTGGATGATTTGTGTACATAAGTGTTATCTGAGGCTCATCGTGCACCCTATTGGGCACATCCAGGTGTCAAGAAGATGCACACAGATCTTCAGCAACTCTATCATTAGGCTAGTATGAAGAGGGATATTGTAGACTTTGTGGCTAGATGTTTAGAGTGTTAGAGGGTCAAGGTGGATCATCAACATCCAACAGGGCTTCTTTAGCCTAATCTCATTCCATCTTGGAAGTGGGACATTATTTCTATGGACTTCATAGTTGGATTGCCCATGAGTCCTCGCAGACATGATGCTATCATGGTGACTATTGATTAGTTAACCAACGTGGCTCATTTCCCACCTATGAGATCATCATACACAATACCTTTCGTATCCTGAGTCTTCATGCAGGATATTGTGAGACTTCATGGCATTCCTCTCCGCATTATATCAGATTGAGATCCTATTTTTACCTCAGCTTTTTGGACATCATTATAGCACAATTTAGGTGCTTAGCTAAATTTTAGTTTAGTGTATCATCCTGAGACCGATGGACAGACAAATCAGGTGAACTAGGTCCTTGAGGACATGTTGAGGATGTATGTCATGGATAGATAGACTCACTAGGAGGACTATTTGTACCTAGTGGAGTTTGCGTACAATAATGGATATCATAGTTCTATTGGCATGGTACCTTTTCAGACATTGTATGGCTGCCCTTGCCATATGCCTTTGACCTGGGACAGATTGGAGGACCACATTCTTCTTGGTCTTGAGATACTTAGAGACATGGAGCAGTAGGTAGAACAGATTTGTAAGCATTTAGTGACTGCATAGGATAGACAAAAGAAGTATGCAGAGTGCTCAAAGGGTAGATAGGCAGTTCGTAGTTGGAGATAGAGTGTTCCTGAGAGTGCGCCCATGGAAGAGTCCAATCCATTATGTAAAGGGTTCAAAGTTGGCACCTCACTTTGTGGGACCGTTTGAGATCCTAGAGAGGATAGGACCAGTTGCTTATCGACTTGCTTTTCCACCTAGCCTTTCACACATCCATGATGTTTTTCATGTTTCAGTTCTTAGGAGATATATACCTGACATTATGCATGTACTTGATTGGAATGCATTACAGGTCGAGGATGGGAAACTGGCTTTGGATCCAATATATATTCTGGAGCAGCAGGGTGTGACCCTCAGGGGTCACACCATAGAGCAGGTAAGGGTCCAATGGGACCCAAATGATGAGTCTTTAGCGACTTGGGAGGATGCAGCCAGATTACAGGGTTTAAATCCCTACTTGTTTATGGGCTTGCGGGAGTAATCCTAATCGTAGGGGGGTGGATGTAATACCCACTCATGTTTTGGTTTTTAGTTTGTGATGCCATACTCTTTTAGGCATTGGTTTCAGTTGATTAGTTGAATTGTTTTAGGCTAATTTCAAGAGAGCTACTATTCTTTCAGTTGATGGTGATTATTGATTATGATGTTATGGATATCATCATGATGTGATGATTTAGGTTTTGATGATGTTGTACTTACCCCATACTTGCATGTGTATGGTTATCATGTTTATTATATGTGTTTGCATGTTATTGTGGTAGAGGACAAAGACATAGTTACTTGCCTCGACAACATCCACACATTCGACCGATCCCTATCATTGTTTGTGATATTATATTATGTATCTACATGCATGTTCTTTTGATGATAGGATTGTAGGTACAAGGGCATCATCTTCCCTAAATTGGTAGGAGTGAGCATGCCCATAAATATTCATCTCAATGGTAAAGAGGGGAGGTAACATATAGATTCAAAACCCTAACCTAAGCCTAATCATCCTAATGTTGGATGAGTTTTAGTATGACTACCCTATTCAGATTTGCCTAGTTGACATGAATTCGAATATCCCTTCCCTGAGTATGTGTGTTTTCCATGTGATTGCTTTCAGGTGATTTATTGGATTTTGAGTGTTTTCCTATGTTTAATGATTTAATGGATTATAGTTGAATTAATTATTTAATTATATCCTATGTTTAATTGAAATAATTAATTAAATTGAAATATTTGAATATTTTGATTTAATTAAGTATTTAATTAAAAACTATAGTAAATGTGCTTATATGATTAATTAAATAATTAAATATTTGGTTGCATGTATTATTATGACATAAATATTTAATCTATTTAATTTAATATTTTATTAATTACATGTGCATGAATGTATTGAAAAAGTATTTTCAAATTTAAATATCTCAACTTTGAATTAGGAGTCAAAGTTGAGTTGTGGTAATAAAGAATATTTTAATTATTTATTTTGGATTTACTTTCAATTATAAGTTGAGTTATTTTAGGGATTGAATGGGGAGTTGTCATGAGGATTTGCAAAATTAGAGGAAGTTGATTCTCTTTAGGAGAATTCTCCTCTCATTTCCCTCATAATAGGTTTTTGGCAATTTGGACAACTCTTGGTGATTTGGGGATTTTTAAGGATTGTGGATTGTTGTGGTTTCATGTTGCTTTGAAGATTTTGGGTTTTTCTTTCTTGTGTGTGTGCTCAGATCTTCATAGTTTCTAGATCTGTGGTTGAATTGTGCTTGAAGGGTTTTAGATTTGCTTCCATCTTTAAAGACACATTCCTCCATTTCTAGCATTGGAATCAAGGTAGGTTTCATTTTCCATGTGTGGTTTCAATTTTGTAAATTTGGGGTTTCCTATGTTGAGTGGATGCATGTTCGTTATTTTGACATTTAAATGGTTTATTATTGTTTTTATGTTTTCGGGTGTTTATTAGAACCCTAGATCTATCATTTTCATGTTTTATATTTCTTAACATAGTACCGTTATGCTGTCAAAATTTCATGAAAAGATCCCTTCTAGATCTCTTAGAAATTAAAAAAAATCAATCCTATCTATAGTCTAAACTATAGGGAAAAATAAATATTTAGTTCTTATCTATTTGCATTGGAAAAAAATTAAATCATTTGAAAAAATTGACTGTCTATAAAAGTACAGACTGGTGTGAAGAAAAATAAATAAAATACCCAGAAGTCAAAAAATAGCAAAAAACAAAAAAAGAAGAAACCCTTTTACCTTTGGTTAATTTCCGCTGTAGGATTTCATTTTTTAAAAAAAAATTTTAAAAAAAAATTCAGAAACGCAGTAATAAAGATTTTTGTTTGAAATTTTTTTTAAAAAAAACTTTAAATGTTATTTAGGGGGAGGTGGGACCCCATCCCCACCATCCCCTAAGGGACTGCGCCACCTATCCAAGGTGGGCAGCAGTACCCTGTTGTCCCCACTTGGGGTAGTGCACTACATGGCGCAGGGGAGGTACTGTGGGCCACCACCACATGTTCTTGATGTGCAGGGGGTGAGCCGCACGACCCCCCATATTATATGCTTTTTGTTATATTTTAAAAAAAAAGTTAATTAAAATTTATTCAATTTCATTTTTTTTTGTTATTATTATTTATTATTTAATACTAATAGTAATTTAGTGTTTATTTCCGTTAAAATTGTAATATTAATATTTAATTTTTTTTTTTTTTTTTATGTTATTTATTTAACTTGGAATTAGGATGTATATTAATGTTTAGTTAAGATATTATTTTATTTTTTAATTAATACATGGTAATTAATTTTAATTGATATAGGAATATTAATTTTAATTAATATATTTATCATTATTAATTATAATGTTATAATAGATAGGAATTTCCCAATTAATTGGTATTAGCGGTTATCATTTAATGATATATATAGTGTAGTTAATTTTGTGTCAATTAATCTACATTATATTAAAGTCATGATGTAATTAATATACTCTCCTAGATAGATTGATTCAACTAATGTAATGGTTATTTTGATTAATCCATTTAGATGCTAGGGGTAGTTTGAATGGGTTTAATTTTGATGACATTAATTATGTTGGATTAAATTGTAATACTGGATTTGTTAATGGATGTTAAATGAGTTTATTTTATGCATGTGGGTGGTTTTAATAGATGAAAATGTTATCCATGTATGTTCATTATTCAGTCCTTTAGGACGTTTTTGTTCTATTTCCTTATGGATCTCTTTTGCTAATGTGTTACTTTTGGGGGCATTAGATGACCTAGGATGTATACAGAGGCCGGGGGAAGTGTTTATCATTTCTGTTACTTTATGGCGTGTGTGTTCATGTTATTACCCTAAACTGACCATGTTGACCCTTTCAATTTGTTATCTGTTTGTGTACCAATGTGACTATTTCAGATAGTGTGGGATACTGGATCTGGGATACACTAGGGTTGTGACCTATGATAGATCTGTTAAGATCTTTGAGCCTAGGCTAGGTTAGCTAGATGTGTAGTAGAGGATGGCTTGCAATAAGTACCATGTCCGTAAGTGACTACTGGATTGCTTTTTGTAGAGTTTCTTTAATAAGTGATAACTAAAGACATATTGAGAGATATTAAAATGAATGAATAAGATGTGTCCTCTCCCATGCTTGAGTGCTAGTATAGGCTAAGGTGGTGATGAGAAGATGTTAGTTGCCTTGTGGGGTACCTGACATAGTTATTGGCCTTGTTAGTATGAGAGTTCATTAGCTCCGTGTATGGTCACTTAGGTGCTGGAATCCACTTGGATTGTCATAACTTAACTTAAGGGTTGGACGTACATGATGATATCTTCCTTTACACATGCTATATTTTCTACGTGTCAGTTGCCTCTGGATTAGTGAGTCTTACCTATCATGATGATTAGTACACCGGATTAGAGAGCTATCATGATGCCTTTCTTAGTGGTTATTCCTTATTGGTTTGGATATCCAAATGGGGTCTATTGTTATCTCCTCAGCATGGTGGGGTGGACCTTTGTGGTCCCACACAGATGGGTGGTAGTGATTCTTTACCCATTGATATTTGATGTCCTTGTACCAGGTGTTTGATGGTTCTTTTTAGATGAGTTGTTTATGTTCCTTCATCATTTATTATGTAATTTCATTATTGTAAATCTTGTATTAGAGTATTGCATGTGATACCTAATCTGAAAATTGTAATATTAAGTAGATTAGAGTGATTACCACATACTCTGCGACATGTGAAGTGGATATGAGTCTATGGTGGTTTCATGGTTATCTATGAGGATTGTAATTATTGTTATGTAAGTTGTATTTGATTTATCTATTCAGATGGAATCTTTTATTATATTGTTAGTTCTGTATTGTTTTAAGTAATCCAACATCCTGGAACCCTTGAGTTGTGTATTCTATGTGAGTGTAAGACATGTGTATAAGTGGTAATTTCTTCCACATTAATGTATGTCTCTTTATGTTAACTTTTAAAAAAAATATTATTCAGCACACATAGTATCGTGTTCTAGGTTAATCTCTCTTGGGTTCCCTGGCCGGGCGTTATATTTATTGACCTTTGTACAACAACCAAGTTCAAAGCCAATTCTAACAGTTTATTTCAATCAAGTGTGAGACTGATCTCATCAGGCCTTTCATTCGATCATGAGCAAAATTCTCAATCTTTCCGAAGTCAAAATCAAAACTTTCTTTGAATCAATGTGTTGCTCGCATATCAATTAAAAGATGGGCAAATGTAACCACCTTGATTTGGTCTAGTCTAACCATCGACCCTATTTTCCTTAAGTGTGATCATACCCTCAATTATGTCATGACAATGTTACATTGGCATAATTCATTTTAAATCGGATTTAATGTCCTAGGTGATTTTTATCACTTAATTATATTAACTACTTTGGCCATACAATTCAAATTAATTCAAACCAATCAAAATCAATCAAATTCAAACATGGCTATAGTATTTAACCATAAAGGAATTAAATGAACCTCAATATATCTCATCACTTGCAAATGAACCAATTTCCCTAGCCTAATTAATTTAATTAAATTGGCTATAGTCCTATTGATTATTAAAAAGCAATTAAAAGCTTGAATAATTAATATTCCTATTTTTGAATGAATTAAATAAGTTTTATTCATTTCATTAATATTACTCTAAACCCCAACCTAACTCACTTCAACCACTTTGACCATGGGTTTGAACCTATCCCAACCCATTCACCCTTGCTAAATATAATTCTAATCCCAATTCTATCCTAACCCACCTCCTAATATTGTCACATTCCATTAAGGAGTGATTAATGTTAGAGTAATCATTAGTTTTCTTAATTAAATCATGTTGATTTAATTAATTTAGTTATTATTCTTTAGTGCTTAAGGTTTCTCTTAGGTGCATTAATAATTAATTCTTTTATTAATTATTAATGTGCAACCTAGCTTTTTTAGGCTTTAGGGTTTTGTTCACCTTTATAGGTTGAACCTTGTAATTCTTTTTTCATTAATTCATATTATAATTTCGCTCTCACATTTTGAGCAACTTTTGAGTTCTTCTTTTTCTCTCTTTCTACTTCTCTCCTGTAACAGGTTATTTGCATGCACGTATTCTTGGCGTTCTGTGGATTTGTATTTTTCAAATCCTACATGGTATCAAAGCCACACTGCTGCTGCCTGGTTTGGTGTTTTTGAAGTAGTGATTTGAGGGTGAAAACCATAGCTTTTGGGGGGTTTTCTCTTCAATCTGAAAGAGACACATTTTTCTAGAGCACTTTGAGCGAAAATGGACTCCACCATCATGCTCAGAAGGCTTGGGAGATCACTTTTTCATATAAAGTCTGTCATTTTTTGCTATAGTGACCTCTAGCAAAAAATTTCTCTCCTAGGCCATACGACACAAATTTCGAGGAGAAAAATGTTCAAAAAATAAAAAAAATAAAAAAAATAGAAAAAAATCAAAAAATAAATTTTGTTTTTTTACAAAGGTTTTTTTTTAAAAAAACCAATGTTTCCAAATGTTTGTTGAAAAAAAACCTTTTTACAAATAAAAGAAAAGGTGTGTACATTTTCAAAAGTACCCTCATGTGTAGCAAGGTACACATATGTAGGAGTGATGTCAGCGGCCACAGGTCACAGATCGTGATTAAATTTAACATTCATGAAACTGTCACACATTTTTGACACTTCTTCAAGAAAGGCAGCCTTCAGTGTTTTGGCCATATCTTTTGCATACGGTGTCCATTTTCGAAAAACAAAATATCGTTAGAAATATCTTTTCGAGTTGGAGACGATGATGCTAGTTTTGTATGCATAATTGGCTATTTGGGTACCTTTTTTTTAGTGTCAAAGTTGTAGTTTTTGTTTCCCTCCTCCTTGCACCAGGTTTTGATCTAAATGCAGTAAGGTAAGATTTCTCAGTTTATTTTTCATTTAGAAGAGTTATCATGGGTTTTTCTACTCACCCTTTAGTTGTTATTCTAGAATAGGGTAATTATGAGTCATGGGCAAAGGGTATACTTACACATTGTAGGTGGCTTAATATTTTGCCTTATTTGTATGATCTCATACCCAAACCAGCCACTTCAGAGGGAAACCTAGCATGGGATA
>MU224078.1:1155742-1193085 GCA_018584345.1 Thuja plicata | reverse complement strand
CTCATACCCATTGCTTGGAGAGAGAATACACCCTTTGATCATGATACTTTAGAGGAGCTTGAGTATTTAGACACCCTTACATGTTTCGATGGATCAGAGGCTTGTCTCACAGTTCCCACTCTTCAGATTGAGACTTCATCAGCATCTCATGTTGCTCCTGATTCTGTGCAGTAGGGAATCATTCATCTTCCAGACATAGATACTTTGGACTCTTATGTTGCAGACATATCTTTCGTGTTTGTTAAGTCTTATACTATAGATTTGGAGGATTATTTTGAGGACATTCATCTCCTCTACCTTGACAGTCAGGTTATTACTGTTCACCCACCATTATCCTTGCATTCAGCGGTTGCATTTCAGGATTCTCCACATCAGTTTGGATTTGGCATTATTTGTTTCAGTTCAGACAAAGAGATTCTTCAGCATCTGATCATGGCACACATCCTCAGATAGATTGTTTCATCACTCTTCATAGGGTTTCTTCGACATCTTCATTTGAATTCATTTCTTCCCAAAGGGAGGAATATCATTTGTCGCTTCAGGATCTCCTTTTGGATTCTACATAAGGCATCTACCATTGTGACAAGAGTTTCTTCATTATGGGGGGACTTTGGTGTCTCATCCCTCTCTCATGGGGGGGCTGGTTGTACTTATGGTCTTGAGAGAGTCTCTTGAGCCATTTATTTTCTGCTTTTTTCTATCTCTTTTTGGAGAGGGGTTTCTCCCACTGGGTTTTCTTCTTTGTCTCCTTTTTATAGAGATTTCCTTGTATTTGGTACCTGATCAGGCCTTGTTGCCGGGACCCATTTCCTTCTTTCATAGCTGTGCTAGATTAGCTTACCCCCTGCGGTTAGCTTAAGGGGGGGTGTTAGAGTAATCATTAGTTTGCTTATTAATTAAATCATGTTGATTTAATTAATTAAGTTATTACTCTTTAGTGCTTAAGCTTTCTCTTAGGTGCTTTAATAATTAATTCTTTTATTAATTATTAATGTGCAACCTAGCTTTTTTAGGCTTTAGGGTTTTGTTCACCTTTATAGGTTGAACCTTCTAATTCTTTTTTCATTAATTCAGATTATAATTTTGCTCTCACATTTTGAGCAACTTCTGAGTTCTTCTTTTTTCCTCTTTCTGCTTCTCTCCTATAACAGGTTATTTGCATGCATGTATTCTTGGCGTTCTATGGATTTATATTTCTCAAATCCTACAATTAAGAACTCAACCCACTTGAGAAAGTCAACTTTCTCAAGTTTAACTTCCTGTAAGGACCAACTTGCCAAGTTTGGCTTTACTTCCCTCCCCATGCCTCATAAACGGTTTCATTAATGTCTCATTAATAAAGATTAATTTATGCCCATCCCTCATTAATACCCAAGGCATTAATGCCTCTTACACCTCATTAATGAGTTTTACAACTCCATTAATGCACCTTATCCCCCCTCTCTCTCTCTCCTAGTTCTTCTATAAATAGGAGTTTTTTAGCACAAATAAGCCCATAATTTAGATTGAAAATGCATTGTTATGCTATAAGGATTTATATAGTTTCATTTTTACTTCATAGTTTCATTATCATGGATGGTTATAATGTTCATTTTTAGAGATAATATGCATGCTTAATGATTAAATAGTATATTTTTAACACAAATCTTTCATGCTAAGTCATATATGTCATTGATAGTAGCATAATCTAAGGGTTGTTATGTTTCTTATCATACTCTTCTTAGTTAGAAAGCAATAGGATAATTTTAGTGCTTTATATGCTCTTCTAACCATGTTTTCCACTAATGCAATGATCTATTGAAGTGTTGTGTCACAGGTAACAGGTCCAATATTTCACACACACACACACACACACTAGCCAGACCACTAGCTTAATAAAAGGACATGTAGGTCCTAGTGTGTAGTGTGCAAAGTGTGAGGATGCCTATTTAGGTCCTTAGTCACCTTTGAGTCCAATCTATGTTTATTAGGGTTTTTTGTGATTTTAGTGCCAAATATGGCCAAGAAAGGGACTAAAGGTCCTATTTCATGTTTATACACCTTAATTAGTGATTCAGGGAAGTTTTGACAGCTTTTGACCAAGTTTGGATAGCAAAACCCAAAAGTTACAAAAGTTGTCAATGTTGTCATTGACAACATTGACAACATTGGTTGCAAGAATGTGACTTTGAAGGAATTAGATCGTTAACTATGTGTTCAAACCAATTTTTTGTGCCTTGGTAAAATACATTAGGCTATCGTTGAGCTTTTGCAAGGGTTGGATAGTTTATATCACAGTGTGTATGGACTGTGTATTGGAATAACAGTTGCAGTTTGTGTCATTTGTGAGGATCTGATATTGTAATGGATTGAATAAACTTCTGTAAGAATGATTTTTGGTAATTTAGATTGTTCTAATACTTTTTGTGGTGGTATTTTTCTAGATTGAATAGTTTTGGTTGCTTTTGTAAATTCTTTTGTTTTCTGTCCAATCACTGTCCTGAATAGGGCACTATGTGCAAATGGGGTCATAGATCCATTTTCCACTATGGAACTTGCATGAGCTCTTGGATTATGGAAGGTGACTCCATGTATATTATGTATAGTGAAGGAGGGGCCTAGGAAAATATAGCAGCTATTTATAAGGTGATTCCCTAGGCAAGCCAGTGATGCATGACTAGGGATCACCAAGAGTTACAGAGAAATTTGTAAGGATTGAATTCATTAATTGCTTCAATAAAGGATTATGGAGAGGTAGTAGGGTGATTTAAGGAACCCTAACTCAAAGGAGGATTTTGGGTGCGATTTTTTTCTAGCCAATAAAAACAATTTCTTGAGCAGACAATGAAAAGGTCCTAAAACCCTAAATTTTAGGCATGATTATAGGAGGTACTATACAGACACCTCTGGAAGCCAACACCTATAAAATCCTTAGGTTCTTGATAAAGGGTATCAGGATATTTTATTATTTTTCTAAATTTTTAAGGAGTTTTACAAGGTATTGTAGAAAAGGAGCCTAACTAGGCTTAATGTAAGTAGCCCTCTTTTGGTTGTAATTGGCTTGGAATATGGAACTCGTTTGGGGTCTCAATCCAAAATAAGTTTTTGGAAATTGTAATTGGTCCCATAAACTATCTTGAAGACTACCTCTCCATATGGAAGATTTTGGACTCCGTTTGGATAGGTTTGTGCAAATGGAGCAAGAAAGGCCATTGGAAGCCTAGGAATAGCTATGGTGAGTTTGTGTTCTACATTATTGATGTTCACTAGTTGAAAGGATTAGGATATTATTAGGAGAATCCTAAGGAGAATAAGGTTAGTTGAAGTAGGAGACCCTAGAGGAAACTAGGGAAAAGCAAGACTAGTGCTACATCATTTCCTCATCTGATTCATTAAAGTTATTATCTCTCTTCACATCATCTATTCATCCATACTTATGAATTATTGCATCATATATTTATATATGGATTCACTTCATCAAGTTTTGATAAAAACAATGTTAACTCTAAGATCATGTTTAGAACTTGTACCTAGATCTCCTAGTCTATGTGTTTTAAATCAGTTAGACTGATTAAAGAACTTACATTCATGTATCTTTTCCCTAAATAAATGGATTTAAAATAATTAAATATCCTATAAATAGAATATACATGCTTTATCTGACGTGGAAGTCAGATCCACTTTTTGTGGGCTGCAACTGACTTTTGGTTATGTCTGTCGGTCATGCTTGACTATCCTTTGGTTTTGTTTTGTCGGTTGCACTTAACTGTCTTGTTGGCCTGCACTGTATCTTGCATAATGGGTCCCTCTGTCGGGTTCCAATTTATCTTTCCATCTTTTCAATTTTGGTTTACACACTAACTTGTGTCGTTGGTTCTCTTTGCACTTAGTCATCTTTGGTGATCTCTTAGTATTTGATCTTTGGTTTGCTCATGTCCTGTCTTTCGGTGTATACTTACTGAAAGTGTTGTTTCCATACTAATGGAAAATTTATGTCATCAATCTCCGCCTTTGACATTAGTATCAAAAATTGATATGTGAAAAATACTAACAAGATGTTAAGTATATACAACATATATAATCCTTAGTCATTTAATGACTCCCCCTATGTATATGAGGGTATATCTATACATATGATGTCTTTCCTTATACATATCATTGTCATCATTTTCACCATATAACTATACCATATAAATATCATATTTACCATTTTCCCATATGAATGAATGAATGTACATATCATCATTTTCCCCCTTTTTTGATATTAAGGGAAAAGGTCTTTACCATTAGAGCTTATCAAAAATATGGGAATGTGAAGAATTCATGTCTTCCATCATTTTCTCCCATTGTTCTTTGAGGTTCTTCAGAGCCATGTGCTCGAGTTTAATCTTGGAGTGCATATCATAGATGTTGTCTGCTACATACATCTCTGGGGTTGTAATCAGTTGCCTTGCTGAACAGATATGATGTTGGAGCAGTGTAAGATTCGGTAGAATTTGAGCTTGAAGCTCAGTTACTTCTTCCCTAAAGTGTGTTTCTGCCTCCAATAGCTCTTGTCTTAACCGTTTAATCTCTATGATCTTTTCATAATTTAGTTTGAATGCATTGTCTCCATCGGTGGTTAATCTTTGTGCACTATTTGCTAGATTTGTATCTAGCTTTGCAATGTTGTCACTATTCTCCTTGGTGAACTTTTCTATTGTGCTCAATTTTTGAATTAAGGCTATAGCTTCAAATATGATTGGATCCACTTCAAATATGAATTCTAATAGCTTTATCTTATTTACTACCACTTCTTGGCTAATTTTCTCTATGAGATTCTATTGGTACTTCATCTCGTCTCTCTCCTCTATTGCCTCCTCCACATCAATGTTCTGAGTTGTGATTGCATCGATGAGGGTAGCTAATTGATCAAGTATAGGTTTCCTTTGATCAATATCAACATCAGACACAATTTGATGTAGAATGTCTTGTGTTGTCTCTAGTACCATGGAGACCCTATGTTGTTTCTTCATCTTCTCTTGCAATTCCTTCCTCTGGCATATCTCTCCATATTCTTGTAATGCTTCAAAGTCAAGTGTAGAGGGGTCACACTTTGATATTTCTATGAATTCATTGAGGGTGACCTCTAAATTGTTCTTCTTTGATTGATTCTTCTTCTTATGTGACTCAGTAGAATGTAAAACCATTGCCAATTTCTTGGCCTTTTATGTTGTGCTTGATGAAGTGACCTGTTGTGCTTCTTTCTACTGCTTGGCATCAGTTTCAGCTCATCAGGTGTCTGCAGACATCTCCACATTCACCTTAACATCATTGATAGCTTTGTTGTCAGTTTCCTCAGGAGTACCATCTTTTGGTTTGTCTACTTCATTGGTGTCCTTTGCTTCATCAGTCTTGGTTTCAGCATTCTTGTCTTGAGTATCTGCATCCTTTTCCTGATCTCCTCCAGTACCTTATTAGTGTCGGTTACATCTTGAGTATCTCTGATGTCTTGTTGACCATCATTTTTATCCTTTTTTTCTTCTTCTCCTGCATCCTTGGGAGTATCCTTCTTAGGTGACTTGCTTGTTTCTTGCATGATATTGATAGCTTGTATCCATATTGGTAGTTTGCCTAGAATGTTCACCTGTGCAGTATCAACTATTGTGTCCTGCTAATCAGTTTTTTCCTTTTCAGTAGTGACATCTTGATCGTTATTCACTTCCTCTGCTAGGTCATCAGTAATGTCAATGACATTAGTATCCACAATATTGTCATTTATGGTGTCTTCCCATGTTTCATCTACAACATCTATAGTCTTGTTTCATTTTGTATCATCTTCTTCTTTATCTAACTCAATAGATGTGTCATCTTGAGTTTCCTTGTCAACATCTTGTTGTTGAGGGTCTTTTTCGGGGCTTCCCTCCATAATAGGTCTATTCATAATCTTGCACCATTTATTTTGATTGTCTTGCTCAAGCTCTATATGCTTTCCTTCAAAGAGTTTGTATGCTCTCAGCTTCGGTGAGAACTCCTTTTGTCCTTCTCCATCATCTCATCAATTTCAACCTTCTTTGATTCAGGTGGCATTAGAGAAACAAGTACTCTCTCTCTTATCTCTTTTTCATTTTTCAATGCAAATGTCCAATGGGAGTATAATCTATCCAATAGTTCCCTGGGTACATAACTTCCTTCAAATTGTATTGTTACATATTTGAAGTTGTACATTTTTTCTATCATGGCATCCTCAATTTTATGCTGATCTTCTGGATTTAGTTTCAACCATCTTCTAATGTTTAGATCTGTAATAGATCAAGAATTCACAATATATACACAAATGTCATTAATAGAGTCAGGTTCTTTTACCTTGACACTTTCTTCTTCAATATCTTCATCCTTCTCGGTGTCCTCTATATCCTCTCAGGTTCTTATGAATTTTCCTTCCTTTCTTGTTTTTCCCTCTTTTTGGTGTGGGAGATTTCCTCTTGTATGTCCTGACCTTTCCTTTCTTTAGAGGTGAAGGAGGAGAATCCTTTGATGTTTGGCTTCTTGTCCTAGAAGCAGCTATTTTCCTTGGCCCTTTAGTTGGTGGAGGAGGTGGTGATTTTGACTCTGTTTCCTCAGAGTCATCCTTTCCTTCATCTTTACCGACAGATAACTATTCTTCAGTTTCCTCCTCCTTTTCAACTTCTTCATCCTGTTTAGCTTCTTCCTCGATTACTGACAATATCTTCTTGATATTCTTCACCATTTTGTCCTTCTTTCTGACAATTTTCTTCACAACTAGGCCAGATTTGATTCCTGTCTTAGCATCTTCATATGGTTCAAATTTTGGTTGTTTCTTGTTCAATGGTTCATTGATCAAGATATCAATTGCCTTAGTAGCAAGATCAATGTTGATCTCATACTCTAATGGTTCTAACCATGTTTTCCTTGGTACAACAGGTTTGATATATGGATTGTCAGTGTCAACCATGAAACATATCTCATCCTTATATTTTTCAATGAGTTGCTTGGGGATTCTTACCCTCTTTTGAATTCAGTCTTTGAATGCATTGAAGTATTTATCCATGACTATCTCAAGGTTATCACCCAGTGTAGCTATGTGCTCACTAATTTTCATGGTGACCTGTTTGTTCCTATCCAATTTAACATCTCCAACTGACGGGAATGTTTCTTGAAAATAAAAGAAGATACACATTATTAGTGAACCAAACTTACAATTGTTAGACTTTGCGTTCCTGATAGTCTTTACATTGTCCTGAAACTGATTCAAGAGTAGCTCAGATAAGTTTAATTGTGTTCCCTTCTTTACAATTTTGAACAATGTATCCACTGCACCTGATGCTATGTTGTTCAATCTTCTTTCCTGAAAGAATTTATAGCCCAAAAAACATGCACCGAACTTGATTTCATCATCAATTATTGTTGTAACTTTCAGTCCTCTACCATCCCATTTGGCTCTAGTCATTTTCTAGGTCTCAACCTTCGGTGGATGCTTGAGTGCCTTAACTTTATTAGTTATGGGATAATCGGTGACTGCATGAATGACATCTTAGGTTATTACCTTTGGTTCATCAAGTCATAGCTTGTTGCTATGCATTTGGCTTAGCACTAACCAAATCCATTCAGTTTTGAAGGCCTTCAGAGACATTAGGGCATTAGTGAGCCCTTTAACTTAAATATGTTTGTGCTCATCCTTAAGTGTTTCATCATCATTACACAACTTCTTATAAGCTTCTTCAACCCCTCATGTTCCTATCTCTGCAATCTTGCAGTGTATGTTGGATCGAACATCTTCAACCAGTAAAACCCTAGCTGGAATGCATGAAAATGCACCAGCATCATCGAGTTGTGAGGCAACATCAGGATGGATCTTATAGTTGGGTTCCTCACACACCAAATTATTAATGAGTTTTAGCTCATCTTTCTTTTCATTCTTGGATTTCACGGTTCGTGAAGTCGAGGACATTTTTAGAAATTTAGGGCATCCTGCGTAATGCGTAAAAATAGAGTTGTCATTTATTTGGAACTTACTGTTTACTGTAGCAAAGATTCCTAATCTACTTAGTAATGTTGTTTGTCGAGTCATGATCGCTATGTAATCCCTTCTCTCTGTACTCAAAAATTTCCTTGGTCACTCTGCTCTAGGTGTCGTGACAAATGAGTTATTCTGATGCCCTATTTATAGTCGTTGCCCTAAAATCCGTGCCATCAATGCTTAGCAACTTCTCGGTGTATGAAGACTGAGTTTGTTGGTGAAGACTTTACTTCCTTCGATGACACTTAAAATGTTTCGAAATAGTTGCTAACTCACTTTCTTTTTACCGACAGGTTTCAGTATCACTGACAACTTGTTCATTTGCTTGTTTACCAATGAGGCTCGGTTTGTACTTAGCAACTTTGCTTTCAACCAACTCTTGTCGGTAAATGTAGGCCCAGTCTTAGCTTTGAGTGTATACTGATGAGTTTCGGTATATATGCCCAAAAGCATAATTATCATAAATTTTAACAAATAATACCATGATGCATCTTTCTTATGCTAATTTATCATTATATAAATATACTATGGAACTGATATAAAATAATAACATGGGTAATGCAGTTCCATACTTACTTGTTCTGTGTAGGTGGGGGTTGTGATGTCACCAGATCCATTGGATGGGGTGTCACGATTTGCATTGCTCATTCCTCCTTCATCATTGCTTGAAGCTTTTTTCCACATTTTATCTCTAGCCCTCCGGATATCTTCAATGGTGTTTCCATTGGGATATGTGCTTGTCTCTATAGTCTTTCTTGAGATGACCAACTTTATGACAGTGTAAGCATGCCATTCCAGGGTTAGTCCAGCCTCTAGAATTTCTAGTCCATTGTCTCAGATAGTTTGCAACAATGTGACTGTATCTTTTACATCTTGTACAATTTGTCCAAGTATTGTAGTCCCATACATACTGATTACCGACTCTCTTCGGTTGATAGGGAGTTTCTTGACCTTTAGACTTACGTGCTTGTCTTTTCTTTTTCTAGCATTCAAGAGTTGTGTGCCCATTTATCTTGCAGGTAGGACATTATTTGTCCATCTAGGTTTCCTTCTTCGGTTGTTTCATCTCAGACTTACATTCATATGTTTTATGTCCTTTCTTGTTACATTTATAGAAGAATCCTATGAATGAAAATGTAGATTTAGGAATACCTTTCATTTTTCCTCTGCATACATTTGATGTATGGCCTTGCTTTCCACAGTGATTGCATGTAAGCTTTCTTGGTCTTGAATTTGTGTAGACATTTTTTTTGATCAGCTTGATTTGACGATTCTCCATTCTTGGTAAAACCTAGACCGATATTGTTGTTGACTCTTCGTTGTCCTTCAAGAAAATCATCAATTCTTTTATTGCTTTCTTTATCTTTAATCATCATTAACTATAAATTTAATGAGAGGCTAAATTGTGATCATTTAATTGTACGTTTATATTGTAGTATTTTTTTTTTACCAATACATATATACATACACAAGTTTAGATGTAGTTTTAATTTTTTAAACTTCTTTAATAGGCAATGCTCAAGTTTTGAAATTGTTCTATTTACAAAATGCTATTTGAAAATAAAAAATTAGTTGTACATTTATAAGGGATACCAAAACAGTCTCGCTTAGAGACATCTTTATTTTTTACATGGAGATTTTTTTTTAAAATTAATAGTTTAATTCTAATCAGATTGCATAAAAAGATAGTTTTATTGAATTATGCTTTAATAAAAATACATTTGACAGAATATTTTTCTAAATATATTTTATTTTGCCTGAATTTTTTACCTCATAATTATATTTTTACGAGATGCTTAGAAAAATACCTTACATAATAATATATATTTAATTTTCATGTTAACACAAATTAAAATTAAGAAAAAAAATTCTTTTAAATTATTTAAAAAATTGTATTTTGAACTCAAAATTATTATGTATCAAAACAGTAAATCCGGACTTAAAAATAATAAATAGGATAAACTAAATTTTATTAAATACCATACATTACAAAAGAAAATAAAATAGAAGAAAGGAAAGATATACCCTATGCACTATCCTCCTCCATAGAAGTACACATATCAATTACTTCTTATCTTATGTGAGAGAAGTCCATTTTGATAATCTCGGATTGTAGCAAAGCATTAAAATGATAGAGCCATAACGATGAATGACGGTTGGAAGCTATGTTTTCGTGTGCCAGTGTAATCTCATCTCTGCCAGAAACATTTCAGACTCCCCATTCAAATGCGGTAGCTTTTAGTAAGATCAAAATGATGCGTTTTCTGTGTTAACTAGACATAGTAAGGTTGGCTGAAACTGCCATCTTCAATTCCTTCTATGATATGTTCACCCTGAGAAAAACATTATGTCCTTTCAATTCCATTCTATGATCATTTATCAAATAAAAAACATTATACTTTCACTATAAAATATAGAATAGTACGTAGTCTGTGGATGCTCCCAAACAATCAAATCCTTTATTTCTACTGAAGAAAATACACATTTATGGAAAGGGTGAAGTTTTTTTTACTGTTAGTGTGGGTTCGCATGAAAACATGGTCTGGTTTTGGACTATATCTGAAACATTCAAAAGCACGCTATTTTGAGCAGGTCTCCAGTTTAAATTACTGCCTATAATACGCTCATGAGAGTTAGCCAGATCAAGTTTAACTTTTGCAGTTGGTTCCAGGTGTCATTGATCAGGTACACAATAATTTGTTTTTAAATTTTTTCAAAAAAATGAAGATATTATATTAATGGTTTACAATGTGGATAAAGTTTGATATCTAGATTTTAAATTTTTTTTTATTTTTTTTTATGTTTTACTTTATTTGTATTCTAAAGGTGAAATATATCTAAGTTTCAAAATAGTGGGCTTTGCATCAAGAAATCTTAATCTAGACTTACATTACGAAATTGCCTTCGATCTTAATATGGTTGGTGTTGCAATTCTATAACATATAACTTTTGTTTGACATTATTTTGCTGACTAATGGGACAAGATGGAATTTTAATAATCGGTTTCAAGACGAGTTAATCAAGAATATGCTTTTTTTTTTTTTTTTTCATAAGCTATTCTTAAAAGAAGATATAAATCAATGTTTTGCAATAGAGGAATAAAGATAGATGTTTAGAAAGTTTTTTCTTTAAGATTTTTAATAATTGGTTTCAAGAGGAGTTAATCAAGAATATATTGAATTTTTTCATAAACTATTCTTAAAAGAAGATGTCAAATCAATATTTTGCAATAGAGGAATAAAGATACATGTTTAGAATCTTTTTCTTAAAGATTTTTAATTTCACTTTTATATACCCTTGATGGTTCAGCATGTGAATTTTTTAGAGGCTCTAGGGATTTTTCATTAAGGAGATTCAAATATTGTTTCATAACCACTTAATGGTATTATTGTGGTATGAAATAGATTGCATGGAATAAACAATATGTAAATACCTTTTTTATTTTTATACATGTTGAATTTATCTTGGTGAATATCTATATCTTTGTAGTATGAATACCTTGATGTCTCAGTCTAATACATTAATTGTGTGCACGGGGAAGTCCATCCAAGTACAATTTGTATGATTCCTTGTGTATATGTGTTGATATTTTTGCTCCTCATTCCTACGTCCTACATGATGTGACTATACAGTTCTGGAATCATGTCAAAGATTATGTTAGAAACCATTCTACCAAGTTTCAATATTTAATCACTTGTATAGACATAATTGTAAGTGTTTGAATGCTAGTTCTTAATCTCTTAGAATATAGTGGTTTTCGGTATGCTATGGGCTCCTGGTAGAGAGAGAGAAATAAGGAACATGGTTTTCACAAAATAGAATATTCTATCATGTAGGTGATTCATGAAAGAGAGGAGGAAGTGTCAATTTGTCTATAAGTTTGTATTACGCTAGTCAACTGATGCAAGAAGGGTAGGAAGACAAGGGCCCAAGGCATTCCCAACTATCCAAACCAACTTGCAGAATAACTCAGAAGAAACAACACTGAAAGGGAGAGAAGAAACAACCAAAATTTATATTATTTCATCAAACATCATACATGTCAGACTTTAAGACCTTCCCTGTTTCGGCCATATACAGTCAGATCTTTGATAGAATAATTTTCATATATGCGATGTTATAGACCTTCAATCCAAATCTTCTAACACCTAATCTTCTATTCCCAATCGCTCCGTAATCTAAGCATAGAAAACCAAATATATATAGGAGTTCACCAAAGAGGTCGGCACTCAGCTCCTAAAGATCTAACATAGGAAACAAAAAAGACCCAGATTTAGGTCCACAGACATCCTAATAAGAGATCAAAAAATTAATTATGCTACAAAAATTAAATGCAGAAGTCAGCCAGAAGGTCCAACATCAAAATACACAACTCTCTAAGAAAGCCAACCAAGCATAGAAACCAGTCTGTGAAAAACCATCGAGTAGTCAAAATGACCATCGAGATGCATTAGTAAAGCATGATAGAAAAAAGTAACCAAGCCCAAGTGGAGAAAAAACAAGTCTTCAACTGAGCGAGCAAAAGTAGTTACCGAGCACTTTATCTAGTAGTCTCCAACAAGCTACTAAACCAAAATAAATGTATTTTTGGCTGATACAGGATTACCAAGAACCCAAGATGCTCCTACATCAGACACCTAGGGTTAAAAGAAATGAATCTCAGAATCATGAGTAAGGTACAACCTAAATTGAATTCAACTCAGATTGAGAAATCCAAGATGAGCCCTCAATCGATCTGTTCTTCCATTTTACCAGATATTGCATGAAATCCCTTCCTCTTGTACTTCTGTCAACTCTTTATTTCAAAATCTGTTCAACTTCCTCTATCTGTTTCTCAAGATAATCACTTGGTACTATTACTTCTTCATCAAGTTCATGATACTCATACAAATCATAAATATTAAATATAGTTGATATATCCATGTCATCAGGTAATTATACTTCATAAGAATTTCCACTGTCAAATCTTCTCAATATTTTGCAAGCACCAAATTTCTTCATTTTTAATTTACCATATGTTCCAATAGGAAATCCGCCTTTCCTCAAATGAACCATAACTACATCACCAATTTCAAAAATTTTATTTCTCTTTGGTCTATCTGCACTATCCTTATATTTTTTCATTACATTTCTCCAACTTATGTTTCACTTCCTCATGCAATTTCTTCATAAAATCAATAAATCTTTCTCCTTCATCACTCCTCTTCTCTTCTCCAACAATATCTCTCAAGTCTGATATACCTTTTGGTTGTATTCCATTAACAATCTCAAAAGGTGTTTTTTGAGTACTTCTATTTACTAAATTATAATATGCAAACTCTTCTTGTTCCAATATGAAATCCCAATTACTCGGTGTGTCTCCAACTAAGCATCTTAACAAGTTACCCAATCTTTGATTTACAACCTCTATTTTTTCATTAGTCTGTGGATAAAATATAGAACTATACTTCAATTCATTGTCCAACTTCTTCCAAAGTGTTTTCCAAAAATACTTTGTTAGTAATAACTGAGAGGGTGCGGGGGGGGGGGGGGGGTGAATCAGTGGCCTCAAAAATTTATCCTTTGACCACCAATCAAATAAATCTCAGATTATTAAGTCCCTACAAGATGCATGCCATGAAATACTAATAATGATTTAACTGTCTGTTAGTTTTCCTTTTATGTCCTTATCCTCCTTGATAATCGATAAGCAGTAAAACTATTTATCAATACTCAATAAATATGCAGAGTATACCAATCAATCCAGAAATGTATATGTGAAATGTAAAATAGTAAAGTAATAAACTGTACACACATAACACATGGATTTTTAACGTGGAAACCTTGTTAAGGGAAAAACCACTAGGACTGATACCCCAAATTTTCACTCTTCTAAAGTGATCCCTGTTAGGAGCCAACCCTGTGAAAGGTTACAAACACACTATTAGGTGTGACCTTGTTAGAGGATTTTAATAATAGAATGTCACTTGATATCTGGCATGTATATGCTACCAATATTGATTAGACCTCTCTGGGCACAATAGGTATCTGGCATATCTGGTGCTACCTAACTGCATTAGCCTCCTTCTTAGACTGTGTGTCGGTATCAGGAACTCAATGCTATCTTCATGACAATCTTTTTGGCAATCTGTTAGGATATACCTCAATTATAGAAGACTGTTAAGTCCTACTTTGTTAAGAGACTTGATAATTTAATGATTAAACTGAAACACTGTGACCTGTTTCTAATGCAACTTGAATTCCTAATTTTAAGATCTATTTAAGTAAAATACCTCTTTGATCAATGTATCAATTCAATTATTTGTGCTCCACACTTTCTTCTCTCTGATGTTGTGCTTCACTATTTTTTGGTGTCTACATAATTCTTTAGCTCTTCTTCAGCTTGATTGATCAGGACTGTATGAAGTTATCCTTCATTAGTTTCTCTTTAGTGTCCTCTTTCTATTCACTCCCCTTTCAGTGTATGTGATTGCGGAAATGAATTATGCTTGTCTCTTATATAGACATGATATTCCTTAATTCTTGATTCTTGGCGTGTAAAACAATCCAACCAATCTGATTTAAATCATAACTCCTGATTTATCTCGTAGTTATCTTCTTTCCAACTATACAAATCTTCTTTAAATCAATTACTTAACTCTGGTCAAATAAAACAAATAAAACAACTAGTTAAGTCTATCCTTAAGCTCTACCAGCTAGATATTTTGTCATTTTATGAACTCTCTGTTCTTTCATTCAACTCTGTAGTTAGTCGTTGGTGATAACTGTTAGTTCTATTAGTGTGACTCTAGTCAGCTTCAGGATCTCCATCCATCGGGCATCATTGGATTTTACTCACCAGGTAACTCTATTTTCAGCTTGTCTGGCATCCTGTGATTTTGCTTCGTCAGGCAACACTGTCTTCTTCTCGTCGGGTATCACTATGAATTTTGTTCTTTGCCTTTACCAATGGTGTACACTCCATCGGTATTGTTTGTCACTTAGTGAATACTTGAATTTTATGCATTTCTGAAAGCATAACCTTTATTCCATTGATTCTCTGAAGTCTTTGGTATTATGTACATGACCGTACAGATGATATCAGGTTGACATCATTGACAATACAAACCATCAATTGATTTAATGCCTTGCATTATGTTCAACTTAATATTATCAAAAATTCAATTAGTTACATGTCATCAATCTCTCCCTTTGACATTAATGGAAACATACTATATTATCACAGTATACTATTTCTAATACAATATGAAATATAACAGTTGAGATTTATCAGATTACCAAACAATTTATTTTGATAACCAATAAAAATGTCTGACCACTGGTAAGCTCTGTGTTAGCTTAGATTTGATTCTTGCAGCTTTCTATGGTTGTTGTTCTGATGTGTTGTATTCTCTTATTGTGTCAATTTATCTGTTTTGACTGTTCTTATTCTTTGATTTCTCTATCTTTTTTCTGCAACTCCCTTGATGGATATGATCTCTCCATGTTGGACTAATCTGATAATGGATAATCTTTCTTCTTTTTCTGAAGACTGTGACAATATGGAAACTTTATCTCTCTTTGACAACAATGCCAAACAAATATCTCATAGAAATCTGACATTAATGTCAAGTGATCTTTTCTCTTGATCCATAATATATTCCTTGAATTTCCCTTATCCATTAGCAATACATCAATATGATATGGTGCTCGGTTCTAATATATACCTTTATGTATATAGATGTAGCTTTGAAGTTCATCTTTTTGCTTGCATCAACATGAATGATATTCTGATAATATATAGGTTGATGCAGCCTTCAGTCTTTTACTAACTGGTAGACAAGGGTTTGACCCCTAGTCTCTCTGTCAGGTACTCAAATGTATCCTTGGGCAGTGGCTTGGTGAAGATATCGGCCAATTATTCTTTAGATTGCACATACTCAAGTAACACCTCTTTTTCTTGAACTTGTTCTCTTAAATAATGATACTTCATTGCAATGTGTTTAGTCTTGGAATGCATGACTAGATTCTTGGAAATGTTTATTGCACTGGTGTTATCACAATAGATAATCACTAGTTCTGAGATCTTCATATGCTTACCTTCCAGCAACTGTTTGATCCATACAATATTTGAGCAGTTTGCAGAAGTAGCAACATATTCTTGCTTCTTGCTAATTTAATTGACAAGTTTGTCACCTAGAAAGAATGCTCCTCCAGTTGTGCTCTTTCGGTCATCAAGATTTCTAGCTTAATCAGCGTTGGTAAACACCCTAAGTTCAAATTTTCCTTCTCTTCTATACCATAAGCCAAATTCCTTAGTATTCTTTAGATATCTTAGAATTATTTTCATAGTAGTCATATGTGATTCCCTAGGGTTAGCAGAAAATCTAGTAACAATTCCTAGTGCATGTGCAATATCTGGTCTAGTGTGTACAACATACATGAGTTTTCCAATCATTGATCTGTACAAAGTCTGATTTACCTCTGTTGTCTTGACCTCCTTTGTCAACTTACTTCTAGTAGCCATTGGTGTTCCAAATGGTTTGGAATCTTCCATCTTGAATATTTTCAGGACCTCTTTGATGTATTTGGACTGTGTAATGGAAATACCTTCACTTTGTTGAATGATTTGTAGACCAAGAAAGAACTTGATCTCACCAAACATAGACATCTTGAATTCTTTTCCAATCTCATAAGAAAATGACTTACATAGTATATCATTGCCTCCAAATATGATGTCATCAACAAATATTTCAGCAATCAAAGTGTTAGCATCAGTATCTTTTTTGAAATAAAGATTACTATTTTCACTAGTCCTTATGAATCCAATACTTATTAGATTGGAATGAAGTCAATCATACGAGGCTCTGGAAGCTTGTTTTAATCCATATAAGGCTTTGTGAAGTCTACATACCATGTTCCTCTTTTCTAGATCTACAAACCCTTCTGGTTGCTCAATGTATACCTCTTCTTCAAGTATTCCATTTAGGAATGCTGAATTGACATCCATTTGATATACTTTGAATCCTTTGTATGCAGCATAAGAAAGTAGTATTCTTACTCCTTCTAGCCTAGCAATGGGTACAAAGGTTTCTCCATAGTCTATACCTTCCTCTTGTGCATACCCCTTGCATACTAGTCTTGCTTTATTCCTTGTGACTTCTCCATTCTCGTTCAGCTTATTCCTAAATATCCATTTAGTACCGGTGACATTTTTGTCATCTGGTCTTGGCACAAGTGGCCATGTTTTGTTCTTCTCAATCTGCTCAATCTCATCATTCAAAGCACTTATCCATTCTTCATTATCTAGTGCAGCGTTGACAGATTTTTGCTCAAACTCACAAATTAAACAATTTGAGTTTAAAGACTTGCTTCTTGTTCTTATACCAGCTTTCTTATCTCCTATGATCTGGTCCTTTGGATGGTTCCTTTTTACATATCTTACAAGTACAGGTACAACTCTTTGTGTATCAGCTTGATCTTCATTACCTTACACATTATCGTCATCATTATCCTAACCATCGGTAATAGCAGTCTGATCGTCGGTTGCAACATTCTATTGTTCTAGATTTCAGTACTGTTGCTCAGGTAGAGTTATGGGTTCTTCACAATATACAAACTTGTTGCAGTCCTCTCGTTCTTTTGTGCTTTCTAGCTCATTCTTTTCTACAAATTCATCAATATTTACATTTGCACTTTCAACTATTTTGTTAGAAGCCTTGATTAGACATTTAAAAGCTTTTCTCTTGGTAGAATACCCCAGAAAGACACCTTCATCACTTTTTCCATCAAGCTTTCCATTTCTATCATCCTTTAAGACATAACATTGACTACCAAATATTTTAAAGTAACTTACATTGGGTATTTTACCATACCATAGCTCATAAGGTGTCTTCTTTGTGTCCTTTAATTGTACTCTGTTAAGTGTATAAACAACAGTGTTGATAGCTTCTCTCCAGAAGATTTGGGTGATGCCTTTCTCTATCATTAGTGTTCTTGCACAAACAACTATTGATCTATTCCTTCTCTCAGCAATCCTATTTTGTTGTGGTGTCCTTGGTGTAGAAACCTATTTTTTTATACCATGCTCATTACAGAAATTAGTGAATTCATCTGATATAAATTCTCCTCCTCTATCTGATCTTAAATATTTTAGATCCTTACCACTTTGTTTTTCTACCATAGCCTTATACCATTTAAACATCTTGAATGCTTCAGATTTTTCATTTAAAAATATGTCTGTCATCATTCTAGAGTAATCATCAAAAAAGAGAATAAAATATCTATATATACTAATTCTAGAATATCATCAGATGTATGGGTTTTACTTTTGAAACTAGACTTTGTCATTTTACCTTTTTGACAATTTTTGCACATGATGTTGTCTGGGTTTGTCATCGTCAGTAAACCTCTTACAATTCTTCTTCTGCTTATTTTCATCATGTTGTCAAAATTCACATGACACAAGCTTTTGTGCCACAACTATATGTCTTCATTTCTAGTCATTAAGCAAGTGGTGTTAGTATCATTCAGATAGAATAAGTTAACTTTAGTCTATTCACCGGTACCAATCAATTTTCTTGATTCATTGGAGATCTTTGCCTTCTTGTTTTCAAATGCTACTCTGTGACCTGAATTATTTATCTTAGAAACACTCAATAGATTATATTTTAATCCTTTTACCCAATAAGCATTTTCACATTTAATCAGGTTATTCAACATTATTGTTCCTTTACCTTCAACTAGACAAGGTGTATCATTTCCCATTCTTACTATACCACCATTATAATACTCAAAAGTGTTAAACTTTTCTTTGTCACTGGTCATATGGTGAGTGCAGCCACTATCTATAATCTAGATATCATTCTTACTAACCTTAGATATGAGTGTAGTTTCTTCATACCTTTCATCTTCATTTGACTCATCCTTCACAACTACAAATACCATATCAATATCATCATCAGGTTCGGTGCCAGTATCTTCATCTTTGCAAGCAGCTAGGTAGCCAACCTTCTTGCCTTTATCCTTGTAGTCTCAGGCATCCTTTCTTTTTTATTATCGGTAACCTCTGTAATCTTTGTTATCACCTCTGTCAAATTTCTTCTCAAAAGATCTATCATTGCTTCTGTCATCTTTTCTTCTATTAGGACATCTTGCAGAAAAGTGTCCAATCTCTTTACAATTAAAGCATAAAAGTGGTAACTTGCCTTTGTATTTACCTTTGCCTCTTTGCATTCTCCTTGCCATGAGTGCTTCAATTTAATCTAGATCTTCTTCTTCACTTTCACTTTCACTATCTCTTCTAGATGTGTGTCTCTGACTGGATTTGCTTCTTCTCATAGAAGAATTAAATGCAGACTCTAAGTTTGGTAAGACACTATTATAAAAGTTATTCATCTCAAATGAAATCAACCTACCAATCAAACTATCAATAGTAAATGTATTATTTGTAAATTCTCTCATTTCTTGAATAGTAGAAACTCTAATAGCATATACAGGAAATAAGGTTCTTAAGATTTTACCTACCACTATCTCCTCTTCAAGTGTACCTCCAACACCTTGTATAGCATTGACTACTTCTTTTGTTCTTTTGTTGTACTGTGTGATGTTTTCTTCTTCTTTCATTCTGAGATCATCAAATTTTTCTCTAAGGCTTTCTGCCTTGGCTCTAAGAACATTTGCATCACCACCATGTACAAGCTTTAGTTTGTCCCACATTTTCTTTGCAGTTGTGCAATCTTTGACATCTTCAAATTCAGCATCAAAGAGGGAGGAAGAAAACTCTATGACCATGCAGTTGTTCTCATGCTTCACTCTCAATTGATCTACTATTAATGGTACTATGGGCAACACATATTTAGTATCTAAGTATTGAGTAACATCATTACCAATACCTGATAAGTGGAGTCTTATCTTGCTTTGCCATGAAGCAAAGTTGTCTTTGTTCAACATGGGCACATCTCATCTGTTCACCTTGTGATCTTGACTTAGGTCTTGAAACCTTCCTTCTAAGAACACAAGCTCTAATACCAATTGTTAGTAATAACTGAGAGGGGACGGTGAATCAGTGGCCTCAAAAATTTATCCTTTGACCACCAATCAAATAAATATTAGATTATTAAGTTCCTATAAGATGCATGTCATGAAATACTAATAATGATTTAACTATCTACCAGTTTTCCTTTTCTATCCTTATTCTCCTTGATAACTGATAAGAAGTAAAACTATTTACCAAGACTTAGTAAATATGCAACGTATACCAATCAATCCAAAAATGCATATGTGAAATGTAAAACAATAAAGTAATAAACCATACACACATAACACATAGATTTTTAACCTGGAAACCTTATTAAGGGAAAATTTACTAGGACCGGTACCCCAAATTTTCACTCTTCTGAAGTGAGCCCTGTTAGAAGCCAACCCTGTTAAAGATTACAAACACACTGTTAGGTGTGACCTTGTTAGAGGATTTTAATAATAGATGTCACTTGATATCTAGCATGTATATGCTACCAATATTGATCAACCTCTCTAGGCACAATAGATATCTCATATATCTAGTGCTACCTAACTGCATCAGTCTCCTTCTTAGACTGTGTGTCGGTATCGGGCACTCAATGCTATCTTCATGACAATCTTTTTGGAAATATGTTAGGATATACCTCAATTATAGAAGACTGTTAATTCCTACTCTATTAAGAGACTTGATGCTTCAATGGTTAAACTGAAACACTATGACCTATTTCTAATGCAACCTGAATTACTGATTTTTAGATCTATTTAAGTACAATACCTCTTTGATCAATGTATCAATTCAATTATTTGTACTCCACACTTTCTTCTCTATGATGTTATGCTTCACTATTTGTTGGTGTCTGTAGAATTCTTTAGCTCTTATTTAGCTTGATTGATCAGGATTGTATGAAGTTATCCTTCATCATTTTCTCTTTAGCATCCTCTTTCTCTTCATTCCCCTTCTCGTGTATGTGATTGCAAAAATGAATTATGCTTGTCTCTTATATAGACATGATATTCCTTAATTCTTTATTCTTGGCATGAGAAACAATCCAACCAATCTGATTTAAAGCATAACTCCTGATTTATCTCATAGATATCTTCTTTCCAATTGTACAAATATTCTTTAAATGAATTACTTAACTCTGGTCGAATAAAACAAATAAAACAACCAGTTAAGTCTATCCTTAAGCTCTGCCAACTAGATATTTTGTCATTTTCTAAACTCTTTTTTCTATCAGTCAACTCTGCAGTTAGTCATTGGTGATAACTGCCAAATCTGTCAGTGTGACTCTAGTCAGCTTCAGGATCTCCGTCTGTCGGGCATGATTGGATTTTACTCCTCAGGTAACTCTATTTTCAGCTCATCGAGCATCCTATCATTTTACTTCATCAGGCAACACTATCTTCTTCTCGTCAGGTATCACTATGACTTTTGTTCTTTGCCTTTACCAATGGTGTGCACTATGTCGGTGTTGTTTGTCACTTAGTGAATACTTGACTTTTATGCATTGTTGAAAGAATAACCTTTATTCCATTGATTCTTTGAAGTCTTTTGCATTATGTACATGACGATACAAATGATATCAAGTAGACATCAATGACAATGCAAACCATTAACTAATTTAATGTATTGCATTATCTTCAACTTAATATGATCAAACATTCAATCAGTTACATGTCATCATACTTGAAAAACTTATTGTCTCAGTCAGAGATGATACTCCTTGGTAATCCATGCAATTTGAAAATCTCCTCAAAGAAAAGATATGCTATATATACTGCATCTGATGTTTCTCTCCATGGTATGAAATGTGTCATCCTAGAGAATCTATCCATAATAATAAATATGGAATCATTGCCTCTTGCTATCCTTAGTAAGCCAAGAACAAAATCCATGCTAATATCACTCCAAGGTTTCTCAGGAAAAGAAATTGGTGTATACAATCTAGTATTTTGACTTACTCCTTTTACAACTTGACAAACTCCACAACTTTTCACAAATTATTGAACATCCTTATACATCTGAGGCCAAAAATACCTTTCCTTAAGAAAACTTAATGTTTTATCAATACCAAAGTTTCCAACCAAACTACTACAAAGTTTTTCCTTTATTGAATTAGTTCTCATTGATCCTCTCGCTATACACAATTGAATACCTTTAAACAACATATCCTTTTGAATGAAATAGTCTTCATACTTACTCAGTTGATTTGGAATAGGTGCTATGCACACTCTCTACTACTTAGAAAAATCAATATCATTTTCATAAAAAGGCTTCATGTCATAAAATCCAAGAACATTAATTCTTGTTTCAGTCAACAAAGATCTTCTTCTACTCAATGCATCAACAACTCGGTTAGAAACTCCACTCATATGCTTTATAGAAAATGTGAAACTCTACAAATACTCTACCCATTTGATATGTATTTGATTCAACTTATTATGACTACCCAAATACTATAAAGCCTTATGATCAGTATATAACACAAATTCACTTGGCATTAAATAATGTCTCCATTTCTTTAGAGCTTGAACAATAGCATATAATTTTTGATCATAGAAATTTTTTTCCATTTAACATCATTTAAATTTTCACTAAAGAAAGCAACATGTTTACCTTCTTGATTCAACACAACTCCTATTTCACTTCCAATTGCATCACATTCAACTTGAAATACCTTATTGAAATCCAGTACGACTAATACAGACAATTCAACAAACTTCTACTTCAAATTCTTAAAAATGTTATTAGCTCCATGTGTCCATTTGAATTCTCTTTTGTCTCCTCTCATTATCTCAATCATAACATTACAAATAGAACTGAAATTTTTGATAAAATTCCTATAAAAACTTGCCAATCCATGAAACGATCTTACCTCACTAACATTCTTAGGTGTAGGCAAACTAAGTATAGCTTCAACCTTCTCAGAATTCATCTTCAAACCATCTATTGAAATCACAAAATCGAAATACACAAGTTCATCTTTCATGAAGGAACACTTTTTCAAATTTATTAGTAACTTTTCCTATTTCAATATATAGAATACTTATCTTATATGCATCAAACTCTCTTCTCTAGTCTTAGTGAATATCAGAATATCATCCAAGTATACAATCACACATGTATTCAAGAATTTATTCAAAACCTCATTCATTAACCTCATAAATGTACTCGGTGCATTAGTTAAACCAAAGGGAATAACCAACCACTCATACAAACCTTCTTTTCTCTTGAAAGAAGTCTTCCATTCATCACCTTCTGTAATTCTTATGAGATGATATCCACTCTTCAAATGAATTTTGGTAAAATATTTTTCTCCACTCAAGCAATCCATTATATCATCCATCCTCGTTATAGGAAACCTATACTTAACTGTGATCTTATTGATTTCTCTTGAATTAGTGCACATTCACCACTCTCCATTATTCTTAGGTACGAATACAGCTGGTACTACATATAGACTCAAAATTTCTCTCATTAAACCCTTGTTCAACAACTCATGAAGTTGTTGGTTGAGTTGTTTATTCTTGGTAGGTGTAAATGAGTCTAGTGCCTTGTTTGGTAAACTAGCTCCAGGAATCAGATCCATACAATGACTAATATCTCTCATTAGGGGAAAACCATCAGGTACATTATTTGAAATGATCTCCTTGTACTTTATCTTCTATTTTCTTACTTGGTCTATTAGGAATCAAAGCATAACATATATCATTCCTTTTCAAATCCTTAACAAACTCTCCACCTTCCATCAAACATACTTTCAAAGATGTACATATCTCACAAACATATTCTTCAACCAAAGGTAACAAGATTTTATTCTTACCATCAACCCAAATAGTATATCTATTCACTTTTACCATCATGTATAGCATGTCTATTATATTGCCAAGGTCTACCCAAAAAAATATGACAACAATCTATAGACATAATATCACACAACACCTTATCATAATACTTCCCAATTTTCAAATTCACATAACATTTCTCACTCATAATTAATGTATGCTCATCCTTGATCCATGAAATGTTATAGGGCTTTAGGTGCTTCATTCTTTCCAACAATAACTTTGTGACCATGTCCTAAGATGCCAGATTCTTCAAGCTTTCACTATCAACAAAATTACTTTCCAAACTGTCTGCAACTCTGAATCTATTCTAGAACAAACTTTTCCTAATAGGATCTTTCTTATTATTCTTAATCCATATTATCCTTCTAACCATTAAGTTCCCTTCCGTCTTAGGTTCATTTGGTGACTCTTCTTTCACCAAAGCATTTCTTCTACTACCAACTTTATTGCTTTCATGTGTACACTCAAAATATCTACGTCCTTCTTCACCACCATTGTAACAAGTTCCATGGAAACCCGTTTTGCTATAACCACCTTGGGAGTAGTTTCCCCTTCCTTGGAATGAAGTCCACCTTTCCATTCAGTCTTACATTTGACTTGATGTGTGTCTTGATTTTTTTTTCTTGATCAGATCTTCCATTATCTCTATAATATCTATCTCTTCCTCTTGGGAATCTACCATCTCTTCCTCTTTTCCTTTTTTCATATCTTTTGTTCAATTACTCCTCAACTTTTGAGGAAAATTGATATGCCTCTTCAATGCTCTCCATCTTTACCAAGTTGATCTCATCTTGTATAGAAATTCTTAATCCATTCATATACCTTGCTATTCTTTCCACTTCATCTTCAGCATGTCTAGATCAGATGTCTAATCTGTAGAATTCCTCAGTGTAATATTTTACTAAGATATCTTTTTGCTTCAAACTTTGCATTCTCCTAACTAGGTTAATCTAGTAATCACAAGGTAGAAAATTATCTTTCAATTTTTTTATCATCTTATCCCATACCCTGATCTTCTCTTTACCCTTTTCTTTTTATCCAATTGTAGATTCTCCCACAACAATGATGGATGACCTTTCAACTTTGTATTTTTACTCTTTACCTTTTTCTCTTTTGATACATTCTCACACTCAAAGTATTTTTCTATCTCAGATATCCAATCTATCAACTCATAAGAATGTAACTTTCCACTATACTCAGGAGAATTAAATTGAGGTGTGGACTTCAAAATTGTCAATGCTCTTAGGAATATCTCATCTTCATGATCCATCACGGGTGAAGGTGTGAATTCTCCATCTACTTCTTCAAATTCATCATCACTAACATCGTCAAGATGTATTCCTCTACATTAGGCTATCTCAATAGATTCCAATCTTGCAACTATCAGTCTTAGCATATCATCTAGATCTAGATTTGTATTTCCTCTCCAACAAACCATCTTGAAACCCTCTATAATTGTAGGTCAGATCACAATCTACTAGCCCATAACAATATCAACCAACTTGGGTTAGGGCTTACAAGAAGGAACCTAGATTTCACCTTTGATTTGATACCACTAGAACAAGGAGGGTAGGAAGACCAGGGCCCATGGAACACCCAAGTATCCAAACCAACTTGTAAAACAACTTAGAAGAAAGAACATAGAAAGGGAGTGAAAAAAAGTATAAATTTATATTATTTCATCAAATATCATATATGCCAGGCTATAAGGTCTTCCTGATTTTGGACATATACATTCAAAATTTTGAAAAAATAATCTTCATACATGCAAGGTCACATACCTGCAATCCAAGTTTTCTAACACCTAATCTTCTATTTCCAGTTGCTCCCTATTCTAAGAAAATAAAACCAAATTATATACAAGATTCCACCAAAGAGGTTGGCACTGAGGTCCTAAAGATCCAACATAGGAAACAACAAAGACCTAGATTTAGGTCCACACACATCCCAATGAGAGATCCCAACATTAATTATGCTACAAAAATTAAATGCATAAGTCTGCTAGAAGATCCAACATCAAAGTACACACTTTGTAAGAAAGCCAACCTAGCATAGAGACTAGTGGGCAAAAACCCACCGAGTAGTCAAAATGATCACCAAGACCCATCGATAAAGAAGGATATAAATAAGGAAATGACCCTGAGTGGAGAACAAACAAGTCTTTAATTGAGTGAACAAAAGGAGTTATTGAGAACTTTACCGAGTAGTCTCCAACAAGCTACCAAAAAAAAACAAACATATTTTTGGTTGATACATTATTACCAAGAACCCAAGATGCTCCTGCATCATCAACTCATCCTAAGAGAGAGTTCAATTTTAAGAGAGTTAAATAGTCTAGTAAATTGTGTGATGCTAGTTAACTCATCTTGAAGATTGATGCCAAGGAGAGGTCAAATTATCTAGCAAGTTGCATCATAGTAGTCAACCAATCCGAAGTATAACCAGGCAAAATATTTTATGTAAGGAAATCTGAAAATTGTTTTGAAGGAGAGCCAAATGGACTAAAATGCTATGTTGTGCTATTCAACTCATCCTTAAATGTTAGTGGAAAAGATAAGTCAAATTTTCTATAAAGTTAAGTTATGCTAGTTAACTCATCTTCAAATATTTTAATAAGGATAAAACAACATAGCATGATATTCATAAGGAAATCCTACATAATTACAAACAAGGAGGCCATATATATGACCCGCTCCTCCTCTTAAGATGGAAAAATGGGTCAATTTGGTAGAATCTTAAAGAAAATAGAAATAAGGATAAACACATTCAACACTATTAGAATAAAATGGTGAGTGCTTTGGCTAATATAAAAATTAACTAGTTCCATCTGAATAAGCAACTTAAGGACCTTGCTTCCTACAACAAGGAGATGTTGGATATGGCCATCTAGGCTATCAATTACCTACACTTAGAGTTGGAGGAAAAAATGCAAAACAGAAAAAGAGAGTAAATCTTGCTGGTGCTTCTCAAAGGTGATGTGGCCTCCTCAGTTGTTGATGTTGGTCATCATCATAAAAATTCTTCATTCCTAGACAAGCTCAAGGAGCTTAATGAAGACTAGATAGGGGCTCATGTTATTCCTTATTAAATACTCTTCTGATCAGGTTTTGTGGGATTGTAACATTTATATTGATGTTGGCCTAATTTCCATCCTTTTGTTGTTGCTGGTTCTAGTCTTTTGTGTTGTTCTTTTAGTTAGGTAGTTCTTTGAATTCGCTTCTTATGAATTCTTTTTGTGTTGTTTGTTCAAACTTGATGTTACTTTAAATTGTTGGGTACACACCCTCTCCTACATTATTTAATCATAACACCATCAACACCAAGGAGATATCATGTAAGCAACAACATATATGTACTTCAAGCCAAAGATGACAAATATTTTGAGGTATGGAAGACAAATTTAAAAAAATATATCTTCTAGTAAGTGCAAAGGGTTCCTTTTTGGGGATCTTTAAGGATATGAGGAAGCGATATTTTTAAAAAGACATAAACCACCAAAATAGATGATAGCTTTAACAAAGATAATATATTGGAAAGTGGAATCAGGCTAAGAATATACACCATACCTACTTTTAGGAAAAAGTAGATTCTTAGTGAAGTATTACACTCTTTCAATCTAAAGTGAGAAATAATTTATAATAGACATACTCTTTTAAAGAAAGGAAGAGGTTTTAATCAAGGATATACACCTTTAAAAAGAGGAAATACCTAAGCACAAGAACTAATTATGTAGAATAAAAGGACATAATATTACAAAAGATACTAATTTTTAAAGAGAAATTGGAGCATAGGGACGGATAAAATATTTAAAAACTATTCTTACCCACTAGGCATGGCGACTAGGATAAGAAAAGATATTATATTTCTCACAAAATATTATTGCACACAAATTTTTTCCACTCTAAATATAAATTATCCCCCGAAAGGATAAGCTAACAATGTTGCATAGTAAGGAGCAACATTATACACAAGTATTAAATAATGAATACATATATACCACTCATTTTCACTTGTTACTCGAATTGTATCATAATCAATGTGTTGTTGAATTTCACTATGTAAAGATTGAAATTCCTTAGTGGAGCAGTCATGGAGTTAATGATACATACAAAAAGGATGATTTTTGAGATCTTATCTACCTTTATTTATTTGTTTGGGTCGCATAATAAATTGGACATGACAAGTATGATGTAGGTTTCATATAAGTCACAATACTTTGTTGAACAAATACTAAACCATGTCCATTTTATCAATGTTAATTTTATACAACAAGCTTGGAAGTGAAAATATCAAGAGGAGAGGGTTTACATTTAGGTTTAGTTAGATAAAAATTTATAGAGGCCCAATGAACATTGATACATGTGTTTGAATAAGAAGTTTTAATGTAAAAATTGGGACTTTGATTTTTCTATGAAAGGAGGGTCTGAAGTATAATGATCCCCAATAATCCTTTAGAAGTAACTTTATTGAAAATATGAATATTTTATTATCATTCAAGTTAATATTTTTGTCATTGATGTCAACTATTGTTCAGAAGTTGTCCATAACAAAGTTCCTACGTGTTCCGAAGTGGTGTAGTATCAATTGAGTACATATGTGTTGGAATTGATGTTGAAGATTTTAAAAGGAATATACTATTACAAGTGTGGTTATTGTTGTACCCAAATATCGACCCCATCTAACCTCTAGACTTATAGAATTCACATGAGGTGGTTAAAACATGTGATGAATCTTGAGAGGCATGCTAGCGCACTGCCAACAATTCCCCCTTAGCATCACTCACCAAAGGCTTGCATGAATCATGGAGGATATTTGTAAATGTGACCAAGCTCTGGTACCACTTATTGCAAGTGTGGTTTCCATTGCACCAAAACATTTCCTTGAAAATGCTCAATACAACCACTAGACGTATAGAATCTCAGTTAAACCATTTCACAAATTTCATGAGGAACATTGGTGCACTGGAAGCATATACATATGTATCAATCATCTATAGGTTATTGGAGAAGGTTTCAGTTGTCAGCACATGAATATGACAATGTATGATTGTTCCAGTGAAGAGTTTGTCAAACTGTATTTTAATTTTTGCTTCCCGTTCTAGTATATTAATTCATATCACTCTATGATTGGCATATGTTGTTGGTAAATATCAATGGTCAATACATGTTAGGTTTCATGCTTCAAATTGATTTGTAGAAAGAGTTATGATGTTCTAAGTTCTAGCATTACAAAGATCATAGAACAATATGCAAGAATGATTTATATTCCTCCACCTTTAGGTGTTTTTCGTGTTCTAGGAATTAAATATTGATATTTTTGTGACAAGTGATTAAATTTTGAGCATCAATGGTAGTTGTGGAGTTTTTCCCTATATCTTGTAGTTATTTGAGAAAAAAAAATTAAAATTGTTATATGTTAGGGCCAACTAAAGATGTTTTCATCCATGCAGTAATGTCTTGTATTAATAGAAATGATTTAGGATCTAGACACTAGTACATTTCACCCCTATTTTTGACCTAAATTTTTGACGAGGCATTGCATTTATTTTTTTGGTCGCATTATAGAAGGAAATTTTTTTATTTATTTTTAAGTAATGCCCGTGTTCATCGGAATTCTGATGAATACCCATGTTAGTTGGAATTTATATGAACATGAGCATTACTTAAAAAATAAGATATCTATTCATTACGTTTCCTTATGTGTAGTAGTTAGAGACCATGGAGGGCATAAAGGGTAGAAGAAGTGAGGGCACGGAGGTCAGTGAGGGCTCACAATCAGAGATCACAGAGGGAACGAAGGCTAGAAGAAGTGAGGGAATGAAGGTTGGTGAGGGCTCATTGGTAACCCTAAGCAATATTTAGTATTCTATTATTGATGTTCGTGGTCTTCTCTATGATTCCTCTACATTTTAAATACATATTTCTACCACACATTCAAATCTATAAGACCACATATCATTGAGGAGCTTTGTGGCCTTGTATGGATTCCATGAAATTATATGAGAATATATTTGGGTATGTGCAGGATCATGGTATGCCAAACAGGTCCTTAAGTGGCAATTAAAATTTAGAAAATCAGAGCTAGACAAGTTCACATAAAAATTTGAACAAGTTATCAATATCATATGAAAAATATGTAAGAAGAGAATATATATGAAGTTGAATTTAGTTTGTAAGATACTTGCGCTTTTTTGAACAAAAATTCTTCTATATGGTAAAATTTTCAAATTTCATTGCAGTATTATGAAAATTTCAGGAAAAAGATAAGAAGTAGGTGTATGTCTGACCATCTTAAACCCAATCAAATGATATTTTTTTTTTACAAGATTATAGATTTAAGTATTCGACTCATGTCCAGATGTGACACATATTTTTTTGTAATTTTTTTCGAAGTAAATAATTAATAATGATTTTTATACTACAACATTTCCTGAGTATACAAAATCTTGTGTCTGACCACCTTAACTTGGTCAAAACTTCATCAAATTGAAAATATTTCATTTTTTTATTATAGTAGGTAAATCATAGAATTTGAATCAAGTTTTTTATTTCAAAAATGTTATACCATTTGAAAGTTATAGTTATTTTTCAATCAGTCTATCAACCAGGACTAAAAAGATAAGAAGTAGGTGTATGTCTGACCACCTTAAACACAAATAAATGATAATATTTTTTTACAAGATTATATATATAAGTAGTAGACTCATTTCTAGATGTGACACATGTTTTTTTGTAATTTTTTTCCAATTAAATAGTTAATTATGATTTTTCTTCTAAAAATTTTCCAAAATACAAAAGCTCTTGTGTCTGACCACCTTAACTTAGTCTAAACTGCATCAAATTGTTTTTTTTTTTTTCTTTTTTCTTTTTTTATTGTGGTAGGTGAAGCATAGAATGTGACATATGTTGGATATTTAAAAAATTGTTATACGATTTGAAATTTATAGTTGTTTTTCAATCAGTCTACCAATCAGGACTTCTTTTCACATCGCCACTTTTTGGCATACCATGATCCTGCACATACCCATTTCTTTTAAGAAATCTATAATAAAGTAGAATGTACTCTATTTGTGCAAAGGCAATTTGTATCAAATCTACCCTATCATTGAAATATGCTCAAACTTTTTTATTTGATTGATCACCACATTCTATTTCACAAACCCCTAATATAGCACAAGAGAGAAAGGAAAAGGTTTTCTATATATGGATTTAATCCCGTCAAGAGAATTTGCATCTGTAAATAATATTTTCCAAAGATCCCCTCTTCACTACCATAAAATAGGGAGGGATGATGTAGACACAAGCCAAGGAAAATGGAAGTTGTTTTTGAAATCTGTGACCATTGCATTCTATGAAACTCATTTACTCTTTGTTCAACCTAGCAAGCCTGCGACCAAAACTAGGGCACAAAACTTTTTCCCAGGAGGCTATAAGAAAGTTAATAAAAAATAAAATAAAACCTTTAATCCATCCTATGACCTCTATTTATAAGATACATATAAGTATATTCAATCTTCCCTCATCAAAATAAATCATCTGAACCTCTATAAAAATTCTAAGTTGAAGGTCAATCTCTGGAATGATTTCTTTGAATTCATATTAGAGTACACATTGGTATGAGTAATTCTAATCCATATGAGTGAACACATGGGTATGAGTTTTTATTGTTGATGTTTTGTATAGCTATGGTGAGGGTCATAATTGTTGACACATGAGACTACTAAACATTTTGTTTGATCATCCTCCCTTGCTAAGAGGGAGTGTTAATGTTTGTAGCTTTACTCGTATGATCATTCGAATACACATTATATATATATATATATATATATATATATATATATGAAATTTAATATTCAATATTAAATTATTATTAATTAATAATTGATTGATGAAACATTATAAGATTGATTAGATTATAATTAATGAGAAGAGGCATGTCCTTTCTTATAAATAATAATGAATAGAATGTCCCATGAAGAGACATGTCTCTCCTAGCCTCCTTCCCAATATAAATGAAAGAGAGATTGTTGCATTTGGAAAACACATACAAATTAGAGTTTAATTACATTTGCATCTATCCTCAAATTTAACATGGTATCAGAGCCAGACTGCAAATGTAAGCAAGAAGTTTGTTGATGGTGAATGTGTGACTATCTCACAAAATATGGTCTCAATAAAAGGACCATATCTGACAAATTCACCTTTGGCTTTTACTAAATTTCAGATATGTTTGTGAAAAACAAATTTTGAAGAATCTCACTGGAGCGATTTGAGAGATAGTATGGGGTTTAAAAGTTATGATGCACTATGTATGAGTCTATGTAAAATTCCCAAAAGTGGCTTTCATTACAAAGATATATTAATATGTTATGATCGTGGTCAAAAATTAACAAAGAAGAATTTATTCAAGGAAGTGTGTCCCTTTATAGGAAAAAAAGAATTAGTTATAGAGTTTCACCTCTCTTGGAACAATCAATTCATTTAACAAGAAGACATAGTATTGTTCAACAATATAAGAGTGATAATTGTACATTGTGGGGGGAATAATAACCAATATTACATTTCCATTTGAACCATCCTTAGTGGAGAGTGAAAAAATGGTGATCATCAACTCTAGTTTGTTGCTCTACATGAAGGTTTTCGACATGGCTAGCACAAATAACATTATGATCTCCTGCACGGTGTCCTCCACAATCAACTTCAAAATTTTATGAGAGTTGATATTTGTTATATGGGCTCACCTTAGAAAAGGAAAGATTTGAAACTCAATATAAGTATTCCATGTTTTATTAATGCACATGAATTATTTAGTTTGAAATTTATGCTATAATATTGGCTAGTAACATCTTGTATGATTCTATCTTTGGCATTTCCGTATGAGATAGTTTAGTTTATAAGCTATTTTTTATCTCTCTCTGACATACCTTCAATAAGTTTAGTTTATAAGCTATTTTTTATCTCTCTCTGACATACCTTCAAGACATAAGCATAAGAAATTGTTTTTAGAGGGAGTCTGAATCTTCAGAAGTAACTTTGGATGAGGAGCTAAGAAGAATAATATCAGAATCAGAGGGAGTCTAACAGTTCATCTTAAGCAATATTGGATGATCAACAAATTGATATATTTTAAATGAGTTCTTCTCTGTGAGAGAAGTTTGAGGTCAAATCCCTTGTTTTCACCCTCTACACTGAGGCATGATGGATGTCATGTGTGTGAATCCATATTTTTAATGGGCCTTCCCCTTGTGTACATCATGAGTAAGTGATGACTTCCAAATGATTATCACTTGTACTTGTAAGAGTTATTGAATAGTGATGATCTTACAATAACTTGACCTTCTATTGTGATAGACATCTTGTGATGACTAAAATAGATCATAATAGATAGAACTTGTCAATAGAATCACCAAATGAGGCAATTCACATTAAAGCTCCTGAGTTTGTGGATAGAATCATTGATGGAGCCAATTCTTATGACATCTTGTGGATAGAATCACCGATTGAGGTAATCCACCTAGGAATTTGTGGATAGAATCGCTGATTGAGGCAATCCACATTAAATCTCATGAGTTTGTGGATAGAATCTCTGATGGAGGAAATCCACACAAGAGCTTGTGGATAGAATTTCTTATTGAGGTAATCCACCTATGAACTTGTGGATAGAATCCCTGATTGAGGCAATCCACATTAAAGCTCGTGAGTTTATGAATAGAATCGCCATTAGAGGTAATCCACATGAGAGCTTGTGGATATAATTACCGATTGAGGAAATCCACCTGGGAACTTGTGGATAGAATTGTTGATCAAGGAAATCCACATTAAAGCTAATGAGTTTATGGATATAATTGTTGATGGAGGCAATCTACATGAGAACTTGTGAATAGAATTGCCCGATTGAGGCAATCCACCGAGAACTTGTGGATAGAATCCCCAATGGAGGAAATCCAATCTAAAGCCTATGCGTTTGCAGATAGAATCACCGATGGAAGAAATTGACATGAGAGATTATGGATAGAATTGTGGATGGAGGAAATCCACCTAAGATCTTGTGGATAGAATTACTGATGGAGGCAATGCACCTGAGAGCTTATGGATAGAATTGTTGATGGAGGCAATCCACCTAAGAGCTTGTGGATAAAATAGTCGATGGAGGAAATCCACATCTTGAGACTATGTTTCTACTGATTACATCATGAAAATGATTCATTTATTGCTTACATCATATGATTGATGTTATCAAGTGTCATACAAGTGTTGACATTGGATTGATTTATCCTCCCTAGCCAAGAGGGGGTGTTGATGTTTTGCATAGCTATGGTGAGGGTCATAAGTGTTGGCACATGAGACCACTAAAAATTTTATTTGATCATCCTCCCTAGCTAAGAGGGAGTGTTAATGCTTGTAGCTTCAGTTGTATGATTATTAGAATATATATAGTACATGTTGACTAATAATAATATAATATATATGTTATTGTAACATATAAAAATGTAATATATAAATGTATGGTTTAATGGAAAATGTTGTTAATGTTGACAAGAAGATAAGATCCCCTTCCTAGCCCCAAATTTCACCAAGGAAAGATCCACTTTGATCAACCATAAGAAAATGGTTAATGCACAAATGCATCAATCAATGAGAAATAAGAAGAAAGAATAAATTCTTAGAATCCTAAATAACAGATGAAGAATATAATAGATTTGAATTGATTAAGACCTTAATTGAAATGAATTAGAAGATAAATACTAACCTCAAAATGTCACATATCTAAAGAATGTTGTTTTTGGGTGTCTACACTGAGTTTCTAGAAGTTCTGCAACTGGATCGGGCATGGAAGCATAGAGACGGAGAAAACCCAAAAATAGTTTCTAGATCTGGCTAAGGTCAATTTTGACACAAAGTAGAATGTCAATTTTGAACCAAAACAAAAATTTGATTATGACTCAAAATAGAAAGATGACCTTGACCTCCATATTTCGACGAAAAATATATTTTTGGATCCTGATAGTTTGCCGAAAAGGGTATCCAGATCTACACTTGAATTTTCTATCCCAAACCTGTACCTAAAAGAAAAATGATTTGTTTGTTTGGGGGAGGGGTTTTTCTTTTTCAAACCCCAGTTTTGGAATTAACCAGGTTAAAGTATAATTGAAATCGCCTAATTAAACAAACCAAATAAACCAATTCACCTTGCTTGTATAGAAACCCTTGTGACAGATTTAAATTCTTGGATCTACTAGTATGTATGAACCAAAGGAATGTAGAATGTAGAATGTATGATTTCTCAAATTAATTTCTTGTAGATATTGAACACCCATCTTGAATAGATCTTGGAATATGAAGAGACTTGCATGGATGTGGATGGAGAAATCTTCAACAAGAGGGCTTCATAGAGGTTGAATCCTTCAATGGATACCAATGGATCTCCTTGATGAATTAAATTATTGAATGTCTTTGAATTCTTGAATACTTGAGAGTAGATGCTTTCTTCAATAGATCATGAATAGGTGTTAGATGGTTCGTGCTTATGCTTGGTTAATGGTTAGAGAAAATGAGAGAAGAAGGCTTCCTTATATACCACTCTAGGGTACAATATTCTAGAGAGGCCTACATAGGAGAATTAAATTCCAATTACACCTATACCCTTAGAAGTGGACCTATACTAAATATAACCTCAAGAGTTGTTTCCTCAAAGACCAAAACAGCCAACCGGGAAGCGAGAATTAAATCTTTCTAAAGCCCAACATCGGGAAACCCCAAAAACCTGAAACTTGGACCCTGAGTCAGGGTCAAGGTTGACTCTAACCTAGGTCAGGGTCAACATCAACCTTGACCTAGGCATAATCGAGGTCAGGGTCAGGGTCAACATCAACCTTGACATAAAGAAGGAGAATTACAAACTCACCATTAGGAAGTGTCTTGAAGTAGACACATGGGTCTGATTCACATCTTGTGAAACTATTTTCAGCCATGAAGCGATTAAATTTTATATACCACTATCTTTGGGCTTTCTTAAATCCATACAAACTCTGATTTAGCTTGCAATAAAGATGTTATTGTCCCTTCTTGACGAATCCTTGAGGCTGCTCCATGTATAGCTCTTCTTCTACATCACCATGTAGGAATGTGGTCTTCACATCAAGCTGCTCAACTCAAGATCCCACATTGCTGCTAATCCCAAGACTGTTCATATAGCTGTCATGTTGACAACCAAAGAGAAGATATCATTAAAATCTATCCCCTATTCTTGATCAAATCCCTTTACCACCAATCTGGCCTTGAAGCATTTTCTTCCTTCATCTTCTTCTTTTATCCAGTATACCCACTTGTTTCTAAGTGGTCTTTGATTTGGTAGATAAGAGAATAAGTCCCAAGTCTGATTCTTCAGTAGAGAATCCATCTCCTCATGCATCGTTGTTTTCCATTTCTCACTATTGACATCTTTGAGAGAAACTTTAAATGTTGATGGTTCTAAAAATTTTGAGACAAGAATTGAAGGCTCTACTTCTTCAGTGAACAATAAATCATAATCAGAAAGTTTAGAGGGAATCTTCCTCTATCTGGTTGATCTCTTTAATCCTTGAGTTTGATTTGAATAAATACATTGTTTCAATAGTAAATCAATGTTGCTTTGAACATTATTTTGATTAATTGACTGAACTTTTTCATTTTGCAGTCTTTGTTCATCAAGCTGAGTATTTTGCTCATTAATCATGTGATCAAGGTCTCCTTCATGCTGCTTGGTAAATAGATTGGAGTGTTGGATAGAGGATAGTGCCTCCTCCCTATGTGACATAGAGGAATGAAAGACCCAATTTGGTATAGGACTTTGCTGTATTGAATTGGGTTATGATCCCAAATGTTGAATGGGTTCACGTGGCATATTAGATATTCCCAAATTTGGGAGCAGAATGATTCACCAGAGGAGACTAAATGATGAGGGAGCCTATCCATAGTATATGTTGGGCCTGTCATTTCTACTGGTGCCATGGGATGAGAGAGTCTTATGTTATGCTCTTTGCACGAGGCACACAAATCACGTGGGCTAGAGTCTCATTCTTCACGTGGGGCATGTGGAATATGATGTTAGCCTGTTCCATTTTCTACTACCGCCGAGTCAACAAGGCTCCCAAACTCTACTCCACGCGGGTCTGTAGGATAGGAAGTGGACAAAGTCTTCCTTGGACTTGTCTTCTTTTTTGTTGCCATCCTCTTTGCTGTTGACATAGAGTGTGGAATGTTCACTATGGAGCTATTTACTTCATGAGGGCCTTCACTCTCTATTGCCCCTCCATACTGCGTGAGCTTACCCATATTCCTACACTCCATAGTACAGTAGGCTTACAATGGGTAGCTCATTCTCCCAATTAGTAGCATTGTCATGAGGAGAATGGAGAATCCCCTATTCTACCTACATACTTATTTCTTCATAAGAATCATCTGCCTCTTGTTCAATAGTAGTATGCAAAGAGGAAGGAGGATTTAGAATAGAATTA
>MU224078.1:1117524-1134000 GCA_018584345.1 Thuja plicata | reverse complement strand
TTACACTATAGAGAGTATATAAAAGAAACCAATACCAACCTATTTCTTAGTACTGGACCAATTGATCCCTCTTATTTGGTCATTAAACCTATTAATTGTGCAACTAAGAGATTCTCTTTAGTTGAAGTATTGGCACCAACACAATGCAAAATAAGAGAATCAACCTTACTACGTGTAGAATAGATAGGTCTTTGCTTCAGTAAGCATTCTAGTGGAGCACATAGCTCGATCTGAAGCAGATGCCAGCCACATGAACTATTTGAAAGATGCCCCTTGCCCAAACCATTTTCATTTGAAATTGTTTAATCTCATCATCAAAATTTGTAAATTGAACAATTAGCAATCCAAGCTAGAATGCTTCCGATTAGACTATTTTGTCTGACATCAAGCACCTATAACTCTAAAAGTTGTGCTAGAGGCAGAGGAGGAAGTCCTTGCAATTTTTTCTTTTTGAGATGGACAAGTGCACCTTGTGCTAATTCCCCAATTTCCTTAGGGATCTCACCCTCCAATTCATTACATGCCAAGTTGAGCATTACAAGTGTTGAGAGGTTGGTGTATTCTCATTGTGTATGCAACACCCAAGATTGTCCATTTGTTATAATTATTAATTAATTAAAAAAAATTATGCTTATTATTATATTTTTTAAATAATTAATAATTACAATAAATGGTACATTTTGGGTGTTGTATAGATATTGTTTGTCAAGTGCAACACTTGAAGAGATTTTAAATCACCCGAACTATTAGGGATACTACCTCTTAATTGTTTATTTGACAAATTTAGAAGCCTTAGAGATGTCAGAGACCCTAATGAAAAAAAAAAAGAGGAAACTATGTATTACTCAAGAAATTTGGTCAATTTGATGGAATCAAGAAGCAATCAATTCAAATGATTGAAATAATCATTTTACGATAACTATATATTAAATATGGTTTATCACGCGAATCCCAATATCATGCTATGTTCTCTCTTTCAATTTAATTGTATCTAAATTCTTAAATACTTTCTTGCATATTGGGGAGACAAGGAGATTGATGAACACTTTTATTAGAAGAAGATGTGATTGAATAGGCCAAGTTGCTAATTGTAATCATCAGAAAATTGAAAACAAACTTAATCTAAAGAGACATCTTGTTGTGCATTATAAAAAATTAACGAATTCATTTTTCAAAGAATTGCAAAAAAATAATGAATGTACTCATTTTATTAGATGGTTTGTATTTGATTTTATTTCAGAAATAAATTTTGAATTAAATTATTTGTTTTACATATGATTTTAGGGATTTATTATTGAAATAGTTGAATATACAAAATTTAGTAAGAAAACATGGTTTTGAAGCTAGGAATCTATACATTGAATTGTTTAATGATGTGTTGAATGACTACCAAGTGTATTAAATCATTTGTGGATTTCCCAATCATATTATAACATTATTTTTGTCTATTAGATGGATGTTGATTGATCTCGGATCATGGATGAAGTCATTCAACAACCACCTCATGGAAAGTTTTTGTACAAAGACCTCTCATGGGAAAAATATGTCCTTCAAGGCTCGAACTTATTTTCATCTTGGATTGAGTCGAATAGATTGAATGATTTTGTTGAGGGAGAAAGCTCAAGGGAATAGTACCCAACCTTCTTTCGCATAAGTCATAAAAATAAGTCTCCTCTCAATTCTAATACAAAAATAAGGATTAATAGCTTTTTAGAATATAACATGTAAGAATAAGGATAATAAATTTACTACAAATGTTTATACTCATAATTCTGAATTGAGAAAATATCTCTAATGATTGGTTGACTATACTCATTAATGGTTTGAATGTTTGTTATAAATTTAATAGGTATTGGTGTGCATATGGACCAGCTGACTATAGGGAAAAAAATGCATCACTGTTTGATTCTTCCTCAGTGCCTAAAACAGGGATGGATAGTAGACCTAGTTGTAAGCATACACAATGTGGTTGTAGCTGCCATTTTAGCACACAAATTATGTTCATAAGCCAAACCATGTGTTAATATGGTATCACCACGTTCAACATGTAGACAAGGAAGGCATAACTTGCCATGGTCAAAAGAACAATGATTTTTTAGGAACACGATCCTTTTTTGCACCATATATTAGCAAACAATTGCATCAATAGGTCGAGTCATTATTATTACTTGGCATGCCCCCAGATGCAGTGCATAAAAAAAATAAACAAATGGCGCATGAGAAGATGACCATGTTTGAGGCTCAATCTTGTAGGGATGATTTTCTTACCATGGATGATATCGCAAACATTGATCGTAAAATTAAGACATCAAACTACATGTTTGATAATAATGATGCTCTTTCAGTCCAACAATGTGTTTTTAAAAACCTTGATAAGTGGTTTGCATATCAGTAATATAGTGCCATTATTGTTGATGGCGATGACCAAATACCATTTGTTTTGGGAATTAAATTGCCAGAGCAACTTGATTGGATGCTTCAATATGGACACAACAACATTTTAGCAATGGATTCTACATTTGGTACGAATGCAATGAAGGTATGTTGTCATTCTTTCATAGAGTTGAATTCAATTTTTGTACACTCAATTAAAATAATGTATTGATACATCACACCGCATGTCTTATGACAGTTTCAATTATATACAATCCTTGCATTTGATTCAAAGCATATGGGGGTTCTTGTGGCATGGGTCATTATGTCCAGGTCTTGTGAATATGATATTTCATATTGGATGCACATTCTTCTCCAATGGGTTCACTTGAAGAATATTGATTGGAGATTAAATGCATTCATGGTGGATGACGCGGGTGCTAAGATCAAAGACATCAAGTGTTTATTTTTTCATCAAAATCTTATTTTTTTTGTAAATGTTTCAATACACCCCACAAAATTGTTAACTACTAAATGTAATTATTCATGATGCAGAGAAGTATTTCACTGTGATGTATATCTATGCTCTTGGCATGTTAGACGTGCATGGTTGAAAATTTTGATAGAAAAGGTCAAAGATAATGTAGTTAGACGAGAGATGTTTGATAGACTTGGATATACCATGCATCATTCAATAAATGAGGATTCTGCAAAGAATGAGGTTCACATATTTATTGAAGACTTCAAAGAGACTCAACCCTCATTCATTGAATATTTTAAGGGACGATGGGCTAATAGATTGAGTATGTGGGCTAGATGTTGCTACACACTAAAGCATGCAGGGAAATAGACCAATGGTGCCACAGAGTCCTGTCACTCACACCTAAAAAGGTGATCTTCTTAAAAATAATTGAGCATGCTTCAAATCATCATGTTGATTGGTTGGTACATCAACTAACAACACATGTTTATGTTTATTATTGGTGGGTAAAAATCAGCAAGAAACATGGTTTCTATAGGAACTTTGAAATTGAGAGGATTGAAAATACATCTTGGGTTCGAGCCATGTAAATTTTAGATGGTCATGTTACATTCAGTGACATTAATGTTTGTATAGCATGGGTGGAAAGCAATCCTTTTTTTTGATATGAGGTGTATAGCTCATCACCTGATCTATGTATGTGCTCTTGCAACTTTTCAATACAAGGATACATATGTAAACATGTGATCAAGGTGAACTTGATGAGGGAGAGACAACATCTATCTAATCATAATTTGCATGTAGAATTGGATAATCTTGCTACTACATTTGATTCTATAGAAGAAGGATGCACCATCAGTGTCTCAAATCATTTGGTATTTGACAAACATGATTTTTTTTAATTCTATTGGTATATCATTCTTGATAAAATGTACATTTTAAATGTGTTTCAATATCAATGTAGGAAATTACAGAACTAGATGAGATTGAAGATAATGAAAATTGTTAGCTCTTGGAGGACCATTTTGTGCATACACAGGTGAAATTATAATTACATTTTGATCATTCCAATTATTATTTGTTTGATTTTAAATTTCAAAAATATTTTTTTTATGTAGACCATTGACAAAAGTGATGAAATTGTAGCGAGAGAAATAAAGTTGCAATTAACAAATGAGTTTCAAGGGATTTTGCATGATACGCCTAATAATTTGGCAACACTATCTTTCATTCAAAACACTATAAAAGATTTGTCAAAGAAGGTCAAAATTAGACACATCTCATCCCAGCTTGGATTAGACCATCCAAGTGTGGATCTGTTTCGCCCTGTACAAGATGGATTTGGTCATACTATTCATCAACTAAGAGACTTGATTAAGTGCATCAATTTAAGAAGAGGAACAAGTATCACCAACAAAACACCCACATTTCCACAAATGCCACAAAATCTTAAGCGTTGAAATTGGTTTGATGATCTTGATAGAGAAAATGAGTGAGATAGGGATCACACTCAGTACTATGAACATACTTTTGACATGATTGATAGCATAGAGTATGGGAGTGCACAAGATACTAATGCAAGCACATAGGATTTTATTGGAAACACACAAGACAATGTCACCATACTTGTTAGTTATTTACTATAAGCATTTTCAAGATGTTGTAATGCTATAATATTATTTTGGGCACATTACAAACATAATTGAAGGTTGGTAAATATTCAATTTTGAAAGGATTTACAAATGTTATAATAATATTAATGGGTATGGTAGTATTTCCTTATTTTGTGTGACAAATGTAATCTTTACACTTTCTTAATTAAATTAAGTGATTACATATTCACATGTTTCATTAATTCATATGTCTAATATTTCATGATAAATTGTTCACTATGTGCAGTCCCTTGTTATGTATGAGTTAACATTCATGATTTTCAAAATAAGAGTGTTAAAATTAAAGTTCGGTGTATGCATATATAAGTCTTGAAAGTAGATATAAAACTTTGTTTCTGATGTCTATATATTTGTTGTGAAGAATAATACATGATGATTAGAATTTACATTATAATGTTTTACGGAAATTCATTTCAATAGAATCTCTACATTTCACAATTAACAAAGTTTATAAGTTGTCATGCCTCCCTTTACACTGCTCAGATGCATTTTCTTGAAAGTTTATAAAGCCTTTTCAACAAATCCATTTTGTAATATCCTAAAATCAGGACAGTCCATGAGAACAACCATTTTAATAAGTCAAATTTACACATATGAGAAGCATTATGTTGCTTGGACAATTATTTCATACTAAACACGTGTCTACCAAGCCATTTCCAACTACTATTTTAAAGAAAAAAAAATACTCTTTTCATTATGCTTTGATGGATGTCCATTCCTATTCCAAAGCTCCCAATTTGGCATAGGAGGATGCTGACAATTATTTTTGAATTTGGCTTTACACTTGCTATACTTCCACATTTTGCATGCATGTTTATTTGAACAATTTGACTGCAATATTTAACATAATTCATTCATCCTTCACCTATGATATGCCAAAAAATCCCCCTTCCACAATGCTTTGATTGATGTCCATACCCTGTCCCAAAGCTCCCATTTTAGCACAGGTAGGAGGATACTGGAAAAGACTGTGAAATACAGATTTACACTTGGAAAAGGTTGTGATATGTGGTTTTACTCCTACCAATTGTAGTTGCTTGAAAATTCAACAGCCTTTTCAATAAATCAATTTTGTTCATATCTTACAATCATGGAATTCTATGAGACAATATCTCTTGAGGAATTATGTCAAACAGTTCTTATTCTTCCATATTTTGGGTATGTGTCTACCAGAGCATTTGCAACTAATATCTGACAAAAATTGGCTTTATACCTACCATGCTTCCACATTTTGTAGACATGTCTACCTCTATAAATCAACCACAACATTGAATAAAGTTCTTCCATCCATTACATATAATATATGAAAAAAATCCACTTCACATCCTATTCCAAAGCTTTGATTTTGGCACAGGTAGGTAGAGAGGATACTGGAAAGGCTGTGAAATATAACTTTACACCTGCTAATTGCAATAACTTGAAGGTTTCAATAGCCATTTTAATAATGAGATGAATTTTCTTCAATGTATTTTGTCAAATTGTTCACATGCCTTGTTTATTCTACCATATTCGGGATACATGTCTACCATAGTATTTCCAACTATAATATCTGACGAAAATCCTCTTTGCATCATGCTTTAATGGATGTCCGTGCCCTGTTCCAAAGCTCTCATTTTGGCACATTCAGGGAGGATGCTAACAAATGTTGTGGAATTTAGCTTTATACTTGCCAATTTCTTTTGACATAAATCTCATTCCATGAGATAACATCCCTGAGTTATTATGTTAAATATTCCATTTTCTTTGTCTATATTTTTTTGTGTCTATCTAGGTGATTACATATGTCTTTCCTATGCTTCCACATTTTTTACACATGGGCAGTTATAAATATATTGTATATCCTTCCAGGTTTTGGATACATATCTTCCTAGACAGTTACAAATGCTTCCATATTTTCCATATTGTATATCCTTCCACATTGTGGATGCATTCCTCTATTCCAAAGATCCCATTTTGGCTCAAATAGGAAGCATACTGCCAAAGTTCATTTTCCTTCAAGTTCAAACAATGTATTTAATAATTCTATTTTCAGCTTATGCTGCAATTATGGAATTCCATAAGGTGACCTATATTTGAGACACTCCGTCAAAGAGTTAACATGCTTTGTCAACTCTTCATCATTTTGCATACCGGTCTACAAAAAATTTACAATTATGACATCTAATAAAAAACCTATTTTCATTATGCTTTCAGGGTTGTCCATGCCCTTTTCCAAAGCTCTTAGTTTGGCCTAGGTAGGAAGGATGCTCACAAAGGTTGAAGAATTTAGCTTTACTCAAGGATTTCATTTTCTGAAAGTTTTTGAAGTCTAGTCAGCAAATCCATTTTGTGAATAACCCGCAATCATTGCAAACAATGAGACCACATTTATGAAAAGTGTATTTTCAAACATCCAAGTGCATTGTTTGTTCTTCCACATTTTGCATACTTTTCAACTTGCAACAATATAAGTTTGTATATTTGACTTAAATTTTGTATACTTTCAACATTGACTGGAGTAGTGAGAAACCTTCACATAATTCAACTATTAGATTTATTCAATTGACTTAAAATACAGTAATTCCAAATAAAAAGAAGAAAATTTAGTCTTTCTATCATTTATATATATAAAAAAAAATTCTAAAGCCTGTTTGTTGTCATAGAAGTCATTTTCTAACTAAGATTCATATTTTTCTGAGACACAAGAAACTTTTTTGCTACTCTATGTCTAAAACATTTTGATAATTGAAATTTCTTATTTAAATGTAATCATTTTCACTATATCATATAGCTCTCTGGCACCAAGCAACTTACCAACTTGCAACTACAGCACCTAACAATATTTCTTCAATTTTCATGCTTTGATGGATGTCCATGCCCTGTTCCATACCCCCATTTTAAGAAAGGTAGGAAGGATGCTGACAAAGGTTGTGAAATTTGGTTTTACACATGCCAATGTCATTTATTTGAGTTTTTTTTTTCTCATTTTATAGGCAGGGAAATGAGACAGTCGCTGTCAATAAGGTAAAAATATCACTCACAGTTTGGTACATAAACAATGTCTTCTAAACTAAAATTTATTTTAGTTTTTTTTTTAAAACTTTAATTTGTTGGTTTTGAGGGTGGTTTTGATTGTCACATAATTGAATTAATGTTTGGTAGTTTTTATTTAATCTATATTGCAGCAGACCATATATACTGATGAGATTTTGAAACCAAAAGAGTCTGTCACAAGAACTAGGAGAAGCTTGAAAGTTCAATGGTAGTGTCTCAGAAGTATAAGAAAGCCATATAATATATTAAAATATGATTTAGAACTTTTCTTTACATATTTTTTTAAAACCTTAAAATCACTATAAGAAGGTTCAATTCCCATAACTTCAAAAATTACAACCTAATGCTAGGTACTTCACTGTAAAAATGCAATTGATATACTTATATGTTCCAACCTCCAACATTCATCAACTCTAGCACTTTCCTTAGATAAAACCGAGAAAAGAAATCCATCTTAATCTCAACTCTTCCAAAAATATTCATGCAGCAGGTGCCCAAAAAAAAAAACAGGTGATGGAACTGCACTCGTAGGCTTATACATGGTCTCCAAAGTATGATTGTTCATGGATGCGTTATTGAAAAGTTTTTTTTGTTTAGTCGGATGTCCAGAAGCAGATAAAAGAAGGCACAACATGGGATTGATCTCAGAGCTCTATTTTTTTTTTAAAATAGTGGAGACAATGGGTAAAGAAGGAATGAAATAGAACATGGTACTTCCTACGAGAAAGACAAAAAAAAACAAAAAATTAGGAGCACTCAAAAGGCAGGGCTGGTTTACAGTTGGGATTAACTAAATTTGTTGGGCTCATCTATAAAGGCATCAATATATTGATTAACGACAAGGGATTAAGCATTTTCCCTCCAACTCTTATTTTATATGAATGTCGTATGGTCAGTTCTTTGGATTGATTATTGTTAGCAGAGAATGTATTTAAATACCCATGTCCCTTGGCTTGATTAAAATATTGAATATTTATTGCCATGTTTGGTTTTGACAAGAAATATTTGAAGGCTTTCCCATAGTCCCGTATGAAATATTTATATATCAAACTTTGACTACCTTGAACATTTCAAAAGAATGAAAAAAATGTGGGATTGATCTCAGAGCTCTATGGTTTTTTATCGAAACGGTGGAAACAGTAGGTAAAGAAGGAACAAAACAAAATGCGGTACTTCCTACGAGAACGTCAAAATAAATAAATAAAATTTTGTAACTTCAAACGGCAAACCAAATGTGAGAAAACCGAGCAGGTTAAGAGAGGCCCACAGAAAAAGTTAAGTTAAGAGGCACACTCTAAAAAGTCAACGCTTAGAGTGTGCTGGATAAGGCTGGCCCACCAAAGAGGATCTTCGTTTGATAAAATGCATCCAAATCCATGGAGAAGAATTGGCGAACTCTTCCTTTGAAAGCAGGTTGGTAATTTCTATATCGTACTATACAATTTGACTGTTGCTTATTAATTGTTATAAATGCTCTGACAATGCTTTGATCAATACTATACCTGTGTTATTTGAAAGGGTTGCTTCGTTGTGGAAAGGCGTGCAGGCTGCCTTGGATGAATTATCTTCATCCTGACATTAAGCGTGGCCGAATTTCAGCAGATGAAGAGGACTTGATCTTCAGAAGTTGGTTGGCAACAGGTCAGACCTTCTTTGTTCGTTGTGTTGTACTTGTTATGCCATAAATATCTAATGTGATTTGAACTCAACTTTTAAAGTTTAAAACCTAACTATAGCAGAAATTGTCACGGTCTGTAAATCTTGTTTCGAACAAAATTAATATCTTAATAATCAAATAACTAGAAAACTCGCAATTGCTTAAGGTCTTCCCTATTCCAGTGAATTGGAAGTCAAACTTTTTCTAGTGTGAGCTTCCCTGTTGTGCTTTCTCTTAATTCCTCAGTAAAAGAAAGCTTGTTTCATGAAACGTAGGTGGTCGTTGATAGCAGGCCGCATTCCTGCTAGAACGGACAAGGAGATTAAAAATCACTGGAACACTCATTTGAGTAAAAGGATTGAGAAAGGTCTCAGGGAAATATAGGTTATCGGATTCCTGGCATTCAAGAAATCAGCCGCAGTTTGCTGGGATTTCATAAACAACCCATGCAAAATTTCAAGCAAATAAGTGATGGTTACGATTTCAGCATTGCCTTCAACAATGTGGGTGATGCGCTATGGCCATCTTTGATGGCAATGCCACTACCATTCAATTACACGATGGGCAAATCAGAAGGTTATGAGAACATCAACAATGCTGGGATTCTTGCGGGGAGTGAGAGCAATATGCAATTACACAGCACAACGTTAAGAGCAGAGTGCAATATTCAAATTCCTTCACGTAGAGATGAAATCGACCAGGCTTTCACAGTTGGGTATGATGAAGCCATGGACAATTTCAAGCTAACAAGTCATGGTTATGATGCTCTCACGTCCATTAATGATTTAAGCACTTTCTTCAACAATATGGGTGGTGTGTAAGATTAATTTATTAATGTAAGACTAATTTATTAATTCATTTTAATGATCTACATGAAGAGGCACGTATGATAGGAAGTTACGGTTTGTTAAAAAGGGATTTCACACGTTTAGTGTAATTTTTATTTGATCATTTTTAGAGGAGTAGTTTTTGAAAACAAGTGGAGTATAACCATATTGGTAAAACCGGTCCTCTCTCCACCCATAAATGTTTTTTTCAGAATACCATCAAATGTTGAGTGAGAAAAACTGAAAAATGTATCGGTAAAGGGTAAGAGAGAGAAACCATTTTTTATCTTGTAAAAAGAAAGGCAGCTTGGAGCAATAAAGACTGCTGCACTATATTGGAGTAATAAATTAATGATTATTTGTTTTTTTCCGCATTATGATACATTTGATAAATTTTAACATGTGGTATCAGAGCTTTGTTTTTTATTATGGTAAAAACAGGTTTTGAAGGGGCCCCGAAAACCTTTAACAAAAGAGAAGAGAGATAGGCATGAAGACCCAAAGAATAACAAGCTGCCCCAAGGAGAGGAGCAGGCTACAAAGGGACAACTCCCAGAGTTAACAATAAGCACCTACGAAGCAAAAAATAAAAAAGACGCTGGAAGAAAAACAGAGAAAGAAAGCCAACAACACTGAGGTCAAGACATAGTCTTCAAGAAGCTCTCGGATTCCTCCAGCTGAGTCTGCATGGTCTTCACATTGTCTTTCAACCTCTGAATATCCTGATCATCAACCTTCTGCTTCTTTGACCTAGTACGGGTACCAGGTCCCATCTGTTGGGTAGGTTCAGTGAGGTCAATGGTATCTTTGTTTCCTTCCATCATTTTACTCAGAGTATTCAAGTTCTCCAGAGTAGAATTCATACCTATGTTAACCAGACTAAGGAAATGTTTTAACATTTCCTCATTCCTGCTTGTCTTCTCCTAGATAGGTATCATAGCTATCTCGACTGCCTTTTAATTTTATCATCCATATCAGAACCGTAATCAAGAACATGGGCATTAGCATTATGAGAAAACTCCTTTATGAAGATAGCCATAGTATCCTTGATCATAGATTTCTTATTTTCCAATTTGATACATCTGTTCTTAAGCTCAACCAAATCACTCTGCACCCATTTGTCTAGATTATAACTATAGATGGATTTATTTTTAGCAATCTCAAGGGGGGTCATGATGATAGTTCTTCTGACCTGCGAATCCATCATTCTGATTTCACTTTGAAGAGGTTGGGATTTTCTACCATGAAGAATTCTCTCACTATCTTCTTCCTTGTTCTCCTTCTCAGAGCTGGGGAATCGTGAGAATCCAGATTTTCCTCTCCCAGAACACTAAAGTTGTTGTCCCCTGATTTTTCTGTATTACTATCATTAAGATTAGTATTAGGCTCTTGTCATTATTGTCATCATCCTCTACCTCAATCTTAGTATTCACTTTTCCTTCAGTATTAATAATCTCTAGAGTAGGGTTAAGCTTTTCGTCAATTTTTAGATTATTCTAACTTTCCTCAGGATTTTCCTTGACATTTTTGATATCAGGATCCTCTGAATCCTTCACCTCAGGGGTCTGGGTAGTGGGATTAGGAACAACATTAGAATCCACCTAAGTATTCTTGACAACCTCGGTCTCAGTGTTCTAGGGAATAAGCTTCACACCGTCAGGCTCTGGGAGGATAGGGCTAGCTAAGGGCTCCAGGACATTCTTATCAGGAATAGAGGCAATAACATCACAAGGGTGCTTATCATTCTTCGGCCCTTCCAAAGGCTTAGAGGATGTCGGCTCAGAGGGAAAAATTGCTTTCTTAGGTTTAGGATTCTTTGATAGAGATATGACATTCTTCCTTTTTTTAATCTGTGTAGGGATAGGGTCGGGAATGTGGTCTCTAGCATATTCAGCAATAAGGCGAATAAGCTGACATGGAGAATAGGAAAATTCTTCACTCTATAGTTAGTAATACTCTGGTTAAGCGAACAGAGGAGAAAATAGGGAAAAGAAATGCGAATATCATGTCTGAAGTGATTAACTAGGGAAAAATGATAATTGTAGACCCTAGAGAATCTCCCCTCAAGAGTGAAGTATTCCATTATAACTTTGATGATAGAACCTCAAATTTTATCAATATTACCCATATCAACATATTCTTTCTTACCTTTCACTAGAAGAGCCCTCTCCTCATCAGTAACAAGAAATTTCTTATAAGCTCTGGTGCCAACCTTCACCTCTTTTGAGTAATTCAGACAATCCAACGGGAGACTAGTAATATCAGATAGAACCTCGAGGCTGAGGCTAAAATATTTGCTTGCAAGATTTACCGTGCCCTTATCCCAGCCATCAGCAAAGGCTTTGGAGACATCTGTGTTAAAACCATGGAGTCTCTGAAGATACCGATGAATATGGCCTTTCTTCAAAATTCTCCACACTTCCTTATCCTACTTCCACTTGCATTCTGCGGGCTCTTCCCTTCTAAGATCACCACCCATGGCTAAATACTTCACCTGCTCTTTTTTCACAGACTGGGAGATGTTATGATTTTGGTTGTTCTTTGGAAAAATAAGGCTATTAAACTGATTCGCAATCCTCTTCACATGCGCGAACTGGCCAAAGATAATAATGATGATAGTGGCACTCATTAAATTTTGGGCTTTCATAATGGGAGAATGATTCCACATCTTGGAAATGTACTTCGCATTATTTTGGATGTCATTCCGAATCTCCCCGATCCGAGATGAGTTAAGTGATATCATTAAAGCCCCTTTTAATGACTCCTTCTTTTTGCCTAATTTTATCATAATTAATAAATGAGGTGACCACATCATTTCTCATAGTATTATCTTTTCATTTTTGAATCCCCTCACTTTTGGCTCCAATATTGGCAATACAATCAGCAACCTGATTGGTCTCCTGATAATTATGAGATATGTGGAACACCTCAAAGGATTGGACTATAGTTTTAATTTTGAAAATGATATGCTTGATAGTCCAGGAAGGGGTATTGATGTGTTTAATATTATTTATAATATTTAAAGAGTAACATTCAAGCCAAACTCTTTTGAATCCCATTTATTCCACCAGCAGGATGGTATTGAGGGCAGCCAAGGCCTCTGCTCTATGATTAGACTAAATTTACAAGGGGACTAAAATGGCCGCTAAACAATTACCAAAGCTATCTCTGATGATACCCTCACCCCCAGAGATACCCGGGCTGCCTTTGGAGGCCCCGTCAAAATTAGCTTTAACCCAACCATTAGGAGGAGCAATCCAGACAGAGGAATCTCTTAGGGAGCAATCTTGAGAATTGTGAAGAGGAAAATTCCAAGTAGACCAATCCACATCAGGGATGAGAATCCAGTGCTTGCTATTGCTATTAGCTATAGCAGAACTAAAATTTTCCTTTATAGATCTAGACATTATGTTGAAGATAATTTTAGGTTTAGCAAATTTCTCTCTGAAGATTCTGTTATTTCTTTCCTTCCAGATACACCAACAAAGATGAGGCGGGATAAGATTCCAAATTTTTTTGACAAGATCATTATCAAAAGGACATCTCCATTGAGTGACAAAGTCCTGCCAAGAGTTAGGAAAGAACCAAGCCAAATTCCAATTTTGAAAAACCAAAGACCAAACTCTCCGGGTAAAACTACAATGGATCATGAGGTGATCATAGGATTCAGCTTGTTCATTGCAAAGAAAACATATATTAACATGAAAGAAACCTCTTTTAACTAAATTATCAATGGTTAGGGGCTTATTCTGGATAAGAATCCAAAAGAAAAAGTTAATCTTTGGAGTAAGGAGTTTATACTAGATAGTTGCACACTGAGGCTTAACTTCCTTGGAGAAGAAGAAGGAGCAGGTAGAGGCCACCATGAATTCACCATTAGCTGAGAGGTTCCACACAATTTTGTCAGGATGATTACCTTCACTGAACCAGGACTGCAATTCTATCATAAGAGGGGAAAAAATTCTATCAAGGCTAGAGAGATCCTTCCAAGAATTATTATTCCTGTAGTCAGAAACATTATAACCAATGGTGTTTTTTGCTTGGATGATAATATCCTTCCAGTCTTGTCTTTCTGAAAGGGGGCAGTCATGGATCCAAGGATCATCCCAGAAATCAATATTGGTCCCATCACCCAATTTTCACCTTATTCCTTTTCTCAAAAGATCAATGGAAGAGAAAAGACTATTCCAGATATAAGAACCATTAACCCTTGCATCATTGTTTAGGAGGTCCTTCAAGCTATTGGAATTAAAGAGGTATTTATTTTTAATTATACCATTCCATTTTTTAGTATCCCCAAAGATTCTCCACACCTTCTTTGCCAAAAGAGCTTTGTGTATAAGCTTTATAGGTCTTAACCCCAGCCCCCCTTTACTTTTAGGCTTACAAACTTTTTCCAAGGCAATCAGGCTAAGTCTTTTTTTATCTTCAACACCAGTCCATAAAAAGTGTTTTTGGATAGTTTCAAGCACCACCACAAACTTATGGGGAATCTTGAAGAGACTTAAGGCATACACAGGCAAATTTTGTAGGGTTGACTTCAGAAGCTGAAGCTTACCAGAGCTGTTGAGGAGAGCACCTTTCTAGCCTGCTAACTTCCTGTTAAATCTATCAACAATTTGATTCTAGAAACTATCAGGAGGTTTAGAGCAGAGGGGGAGACCTAAGTAGGAAGAGGGAAGAACACCAATATTGCAACTAAGAATTTTAGACATCTTTTACTGTCTCTCAAGTGGGGTATTGATAAAAAATATGAAACTCTTGTTCCAATTGATGAGTTGATCTGTAGCCGAAGTATAGATAGATAAAGATTTTTTAAGATTCCTAGCTTCTTTAACAGTAAATTCACCCATAAAAAGAGTATCATCAACAAACTGTTCATGGGAGCAGGAGGATCTGGCTGAGGAAGGTTGGAGACCAAAGATTATTCCAACATTAACAAGTTTAGATATGTATCTTCCCAGCCCTTCAGCCAAAATAGAAAACAATATTTAAGATATAGGGTCCCCCTACCTAAGACCCCTTGAAGGTTTGAAAAAATTGGAGGAACCACCATTAACAATAATAGAGGAAGTCATAGTAGAGACCAGCTGATCAACAATTTTAGTAACCCTTGCATCAAAATCAAAGCCGCTTAAGACTTTTTGGAGGAACTACCAATCAATCCTATCATAGGCTTTAGATAAGTCCAATTTCATGAGAAAGCCCTGTTTCTTGGCTATTTCAAGGGAGTGAATATTCTCATGGGCTACCACTATGGAGTCTAGGATTTGTCTCCCTAGAACAAAACCATTCTACTAAGGAGAGATAATTGAGGGCAGCAAAGAAAGCAGTCTGGATGTCATAACTTTAGCTATGATCTTGTAAATCCCATTACAAAGACTAATTAGTCTGAAGGATTCCACCATATTAGCACCATGGATTTTAGAAACAAGGACCAAGAAGGTGGCATTAAGTTCTCTAAGAAGAGCTTTAGTTCCAAAAAATTCTTTGACAACATGGAGAACATCCTGACCAGTAATCTCCCAAAACTATTGGAAGAAGAAGAGGGGAAATCCATTAGGACCTGGAGATTTTTCACCTTCAAAGGAGAAGACAGCATCTCTGATTTCCTTATCATTCAAGATAGCTTTGAGTCTGGAGTTGGTATCTCCGTCTATCAGTAAAGGAATAGCAGAGAGAATTTCATTTTGGCTCTGGGAGTCAAGATTAACATATTTGGATAAGAGGAGAGAGAAAGATTGAAGCATTTCCTTTCTTATCTCTTCTTCCTTAACAGAGACTTATTGTTCACAATTAAGGAAGAAATTATGCTAATAGCTTTGTGTTTCATGGCTGTCATATGAAAGAATCTTGTATTTTTATCGCCATCTTTAAGCCAAAGGGCTCTTGATCTTTGCCTCCAGAAAGACTCCTCTTTAGAAATGATGTTATGATATTCAGCCACTAGCACATTCTCAGTACTTTTATGCTCCTCTGAGAGACCCTATTTTTGAATAGTTTCTTGAATAGCCTTGATCTCTTCCTGTTTGATGCTTTTAGCCTTGAATATGTCCCCAAAGACATCCTTGTTCTACATTTTAACATTTCTCTTGACATTACTCAGCTTTTTAGCTATTCTATACATGGTAGTACCTTCCTGGTTATAATTCTACCATTTAGTAATATAGTCCTTCAGATTAGGGTGGGCTAGCCACATCTCCTCAAAGAGAAACAGGGTGTTCTTTTTGCCATTAAAAATATTAGCATTGAAGATGATAGGGAAATGGTCAGAACCAATCCTAATAGAAGAAGATAAAGAGAAAGAAAACTTAGAGAGCCAATCAAGAGAAAGGAGAGATCTGTCAAGTTTCACCTGGATGAGATCATCACTAGTTCTTCTATTCGACCAAGTATAGGAAATACCTTCCAGCTCCATATCAAAGAAAGATT